>JAQIVZ010001493.1:0-31993 GCA_034700945.1 Arrhopalites spinosus
CCCTACCAACTCCCCTATTTATAACAAAAACTTTTATTTTTGGGCATTAACTACATGGGCACCAACTATATGGGCACCAACTACATGAGCACCAACTACATGTAGGTCCCAGGATCTGCAATCCAACCCTACTTTTGGTCATTCCAAAGGAGTTGATATACACTGCAGTTTTGCACATATTCAACAATATTTGTCGTAATTTGGGATGTAATGTCAGTTTTTGGCATTCAACAAGAAAATTGCAAATTGGATTCTCTTTCATGCAAAATTTTAGTGCAAGTGTAAATTTCCGATATGTACCACTACCTACCCTACCTATATATGTCCTAGTATGTATAGGCAATATTATGCAAAAAAGGCCATCACTTGGAGTACCATGAATGGCAATATTACTCTAATATATTTTATGCACATGTACTTACTCCTTTTTTTTCAAGACTCAAAAAAAGTGCAGCCATCCTCATACTGACCATCATATTTTATTCCCTCTCTCTCTTTTTTTCCTTTCTTCAAAATTGCAATGATGGCTCATGGTAAAAAAAGGAGAAAGCAATAAGATAATGAAACTTTAGTTTACATGTACATGTTATATCATGTAATATTACAAATTTTTTCAAGTTTTTTTCTACCTACAAATACACTTTGTGTATATAGATATACAGACTTACACAAAAAAGTCTCTCAAAGTATTTCATTTTTTTTCAGGCTCTTCATCTTGCATAGAACTTTCTCTCTCTCTCTCTTTTGTCATGGAGTTTTTTTTGTACATTCTATTGCATGCTATCTCATCTTTTCCACAAAGATAATAAAGACTATTGAAGGTTAGTGCATGAATAGGAGCAGTTTTCAAATAAAATACAACATTTTTTTTCTAGTCTAATTTTACGAGTTATAGTCAACGCAGTGGAAAAGAAATTGCCCTTCTTTTTTACTACAAATGTACAACTACAAATGTACTCGTTATCTGTACTACTATTTCATTCTCAGTCTAATTTTTATTTTACATTTTATTGGAGAAATTCAAGATTATTGAAATTACCTTTTATTTTAAACTAATTTGGTGCATTGGCATTGGCATTAAACAAGTTGAATTGGATCAAGTTAATTGTATCTAAAAAAATAAATTTTTTAAATTGAAAAAAGAATTGTTTACAAAATTCTAATTTTTTAGCTTGAAAATAAATTTAAAGGGAAAGTCATGTTGGACCTTGGCCTTTGGGAGTAAATTTTTGTTTGGACAGGGAGAAAAGTAAATGGTTGTTGAACTCTTGTGTGTGTTATGTAGTGAGACATGAGACGACTGACTTGACAGCTCAAGATGGTTCAATTCTATTGTCCAAATAAAATTCGTCTTGTCTATTCACTCACCCTTTCTTTTGACCTGTCCACATGACTCTAGAGAGATGAGACATGAATCCGTACGAGACTTTTTTCAAAAACACATTTTTTCCTTTAGCCTTAACGTTGACTCTAAAACCATTTCTTCATTCGACTCTAAATCAAATATTCCAGATAAAAATAGGCTTATTTTTTTCCCTCCACTCTACAGCTACACGCTCACACCCACACAAACTTTCACCACCTCACTCTACTTGACACGCTGGAGAGTCGATGATGGAGGTCTCTAGGGCGGTGGGAGGGATGGAGTAGAATGTGGAATACAGAAGTAGAGATGACACCAAAAAAATCACTTTCTTTATCTAAAATCTCGTTACTATTCTTGTCGTTGTGGAGGTGAGAGAATAGTGATAACAATGGTGAAAGGAAATTAATGGGGTGTCTTATATTGTTTAAATTAGAGACACAAATGTGTGTAGCAAGGGTAGTAGCTATTTTTATATTAAATTATAGTTTTGTACTGATAGTTCATCGATGTGTCTTAATTTATGGGAACTTAGTCTTCCCCTTTGTGAGACTTTTGTCTTACTTTTTGTTTATTGGCTACTGAGCTCAGGTATAATTTCTATGCATCCATTTTCATTAAGTTGTCTCTCCTCTCTCTCTCTCTCTTTCTGTTGACGTCAACGAGTACAATTGATTTGTACATGTAAAGTTTATGTGGGGAAAGATGGGAGAAAATTTCTTGTTTATGTTTTGTTTGTGAAATAACAAACATAAATAGAAATGTCGTTTCATTTCATTTGAGAGAAGGTGAAGGGAAAGTAGAAAGCGTTTCACAACTAATAAATTGAAATCATGTAGAGTAGGCCAAAGTTTTTTGGAATTTATTTAAAAAAAGTTTCTATTACATTTTAATATTTTTGTTGAAATATTCTTTTGCAATCTTTTTCTTACACTAATTGTTATCATTTTTCTTTTTGAATATTACAAACTTTTTTGTAATATTTATTTTTCAAATAAAAAAAACATGCTTGGTATTTGAATTCTTAAATTTTACAAAAAAAAAATTATTTGAAATTTTTATTGAATTTTATTACATAATGTTGCGAAATATTGTGGCATAAGATGACAATTATATTTAATACAGTTGGTAAATTTCAATCTTTTATAAAATATTTAACTTGTCTATGATAATATTTTATTTGCTGTAAATTAACGGACAGACTACAGATACATTGAGTTTCAATTGTTGAAAGTTAATGAGGAAGATTAATTACAAATACAAGAACATACGTGTAGAAAATATTATTTTAAGAATCTTTCAGAATATTTTTTTACCAATTTTTTGACAAGCACTCTATTGTGGTGTTAATGTCAATGTCCTCTCTCTCTCTCAATTTTCACCTTGAATCTTGACTGTTCTAGGTCATAGTTTATGTATCATCAAATTCAGCTCAAATTTTTACGAGATTTTTTTTGAGCCATTGTCTCTTCTCTTTCAGTATTGATCATTACCACTATGAGCTTTGAGGATATAAAAGATGATTTTGTGTTTTGGATTGAAAAAAGAAAAGAAGATCCATTCCATGTACGGTCGACGATATAGTTGAAACTAATAAATCACACATGAAAATTGATTGCAAAAAGAAAGTTGAAGGAAAGAAGCCTTACCATGAGCTGTACTTTGGGAGTGGGCTATAAAATAGTGTACGAAATTGTATAGGCATCTTTCACTAAAATCTGTGTCGGCTTGATACATGAAATGTGAGAGTTATAAAATACCAAAAAAAGAATTGAACAGTATAGATAACTTACATAAAATACTTTTTTGCTTTTTTTGGATCAACACGCATAATAAAGCATCCTGACCCTGAGAATAACCCCGAATCTTCCCGATTCACTTCATATGGTGCCAAAGAGAGAGAAAAAGGATTGCGGATCACGTAATTGGAAAGTAGCCCAGAATACTCTTTTTATTCAGAAAGAGAATCCTCTCTCTCTATTTTATAGATCATTGTACTCGTACACTGTACAATCCAACTTTGAGTTTTTGTGGTCAGACTCAATATTTCATCAAGTCCTATTAAAATGTCATACCATAATAGAGAGAGAGAGAGAGAAAGGAAATATAAAAGGGGGAGTTGAACCAGTCAAAGAGAGTTAACATTTAGTAAAGTACCCTTAAGTAGTTCTAAAATCCATAGTTCTCTCTCTCTCTGTCTGAGTATAGTTACAGATACGTACACTTAAAATATTGACAGAAGCTTTTGCGTCAACAATTAATTATTTACTTGTTCCAGAACTAATTGAGGAGAAGGCGTTGGGATATTATGAATGTTGTTCATTTATTTTTTGTTTGTTGACAGTCTAATTTATTCATTTGTAAGGTCATTTGTTTTAAAATCTATTTAAATATTTAAATTATCAAGCTTTTAAAGTGTTCATATTTATATAGAATTTTTTTTTCTGTCAAGCCACAACTAAAAAGAGGATGTGAGAGTACTTACAATTGTTAATGGACTTAATGACAAACCACGGAAAAAAATTGTATTCATGAATATTCTGTATTTTATAACATTGGAGAACAGATGGTGAATAAATAAAAGTGTATTGGGCTAAAGGGTATAAAAGAACAGATTATAATTCACACATTTTATATTCATGTCAAAAAGGCATCGTTAGAATTAAAGGGCTATTTCCAAGTCTAAAGGGATGGTACAAATGTCCATTATTTTTTTGTAATATTTATGATCCATTTTATTTCCTCTCTACCATTTCAACGGGATTTTTGAGGTTTGAGATTTGAGATTTGAATACCAAGCGAAAATATTTTTCATAAAGAGAGAGACAGAGAGAGAGAGAAAGTCTATTAGACTTAATTTATACTGTTATACATGTTATTAATGTAAAATAGAATATTTATATCGTTCATCTATTATAAATTTAACACTTGTGATTTAGATACTGTAGTGAAATTGGAAAGGGAAAATGGAAGGTGAATTATAATTGTACTTTCCCCAACTTTACAGACACGATAAATGGAAACGGATGTTTTTGTTTTGGGACTTCAAAGGGAAATTCCTTGTTGACAATTTCTGCATCTGACACAAGTGCCCAGTTTTAATTGTGGGCGGTCGACTAAATATAAATGTCTCCACAAAACATTGTAATTTCACAAATGTAGATCTCCATGTACCCAACTAAAAGTCTGCTTTCTCTTTCGCTTTCTCCTCTTTTCAACAGGACTACCCTAAAGTATTTTTCCTCTTGGAGGGAGACCCATTCTAAATTCTAGTGACTCAAGGGCACTTTGGTATACTTGAAGAAAAGTTTCATTTTGTAATATTAAGAATCATGATGATACAATCATGAGAATTGGAATTGATGATTTGGGTAGGAGGTTGCAAGGCATAAAGTTTTATCATTATCCTCAACTCATCTTGATTGACTTTAGATTGCTACAATTCTCTGTTTTAATTCACAATGTTCTACAATTATAATGAAGTTTGAGATTTCACAGTTTGGAAAAAGTTTCTTAAATCATGTATCTATGTATGTTATACATGTATCATTTTTGATACTAATTCAACTTTCGTGTTTATGACATAAAAGGAATCCTTATTACATTTTACACTGTAGTTACAGTTATTATATTAAATTTATATTAAAATGAAGTCATTATTTGTAGTATTAATTGTCAATTTTGTAAAATTACATGTTTAATTTTCCCTACTGTATTTATGTCTGTTCTAGTCAATATTGCAATTTGAGAATTTGAACCATGTTCCTTATTGATATTTAATTTTTGATGAATACTTTTTTCCCTTGATTCTTTTTTGTCTTGTTATTGATCCGTTTCATCTTTGATGGGTTAGCTTTGCCAAGTGTGGTACTTAAATGTCATATTTTTAGGACAGGGTCCAATACTGTTTTTTTAGAAAAAAGAGCTTCACTGTCAGTTTCATAATGTTGGCAGCTACATTTTTTAGACTGACAGAAACATGTATCAACGATGATTTTCTTGGGTCCCTTGGGGATGACATGTGGGTTTTGCCAATATCTGTATCTGTAGTTGTGTCTTTTGCCAATTGCTTGTCACAATTTTATTATAATAAATAGAATCCCGGATGTCTTTATGATTAAATAACTTACAACTATTTTTTATTCTTTGAACTATAAGAAAATTCGCAACTTAAATGTGTATCGTCATGATTACAAATGAAAAGAGAGTGAAAAAAGGGCGTAATTTATCAAATTATAATTAAAATGTTACCAAAATTGTAGTGCACTATAGTGCAACCTCTTCCTCTTAGTACATAATAAATGTAATTTTTATTAAAATAAGAAGTCAAAGTTAACAAATGCTGACAATATTAACCTATAGGCCAAGACCTTGTAAATCTTGCAAAATTTATCGACATTCACTAACGATAAGAAAAGTTGAAAGCATTATAATGAATATATAGTGTTAAAGTTTTGTCACGAAAATAAAAAAAAACTTGGTCATTAAGTCAAGGTGAGATATTGATCCCAAAAAAAGAAGAAATTTCACGGCCAATCTTAATGGCAAATCCTAAATTACTTGATGCTCATCCTAACCAATATTTTCAGTGGTTTTCCACTGAATTTTCTTTCTTAAAAACTTGTAATATATTTTATGATGGTCTTTAGAGAATCAAAATCGAAAAAGTTTGGTAATATTAAAACAGAGTGTGGTTTCCTCATCTTGGTTCTTGATCATACTTAAAATATTCGGGGATTCAAAGAATGTAGCACGCACAGTCTACTTTTACTACTTTTTATAGTAGTTTAAATTGTTAAAGATTTTTAGAATTTTGTATCTCAAATCTTAAAACACACAAATTCTATACGTCATGTAAAATCTAATTTTCCATCTCAAATAAAATGACTATAAAGTTAACTTCAATTATTCAGTTTTACAAATAAGTTTGGAGAATCAAGTTGATAAACTTAAGAATTATTAGCTGTTTTTCAAAATCCTCTAAAGTTTTACAATTTTTTTCATTTTAGATTCGGTAATTGTAATAATTCTGGTAGTACAATAATTTTTTTTCTTTGCAAATCATATTCCATCATCTCAAAAAAATGATTTTTGAAGATTGTTCCAAGAAATTATTTTGTCTCAAGAGTCTCTTAATCATTCTTTCCTTTATAATATTTTTTTTGCCATACATTAAAAATTCGTGATTAATTTGACGAAATGAGGAATAAATTTTTTTTATGAGAATCATAAAATAAAAATATAATATTAATTTTTCCTTGAAATAATTTCAGAGTGTGATATTCCATGTCCAACATCATCCATTGTACCCCTCGTTTCAACAATGTGTGAGTTTTAACTATTTTCACAACGATAAAGATGAACGTCTTTACAACATCTCGTCTGTGACTGTCATGTACTTCCTTCCTCTAATTGTCATAATATTTACCTGTAAGTTAAACTTTCAAATAGAGTTTCTAATAAAAGAACTCTTTAATTGAAAAATGTAATCATTTTAATGTAATTTCTATAGATGGACGAATCTTATATAAAATCTTCAGGAAATCCCGTCAACATCAGCAAGTTATGAAATCTTGTAAGTTTCATATTCACCCTTCAATTTTCACTTGTATAGAAATCATTGTATTTCAAGTTTTTTTGTTCTTTTTTTTCACAAAATAAATTGTGATCATATCACAGCATGGAGATGACAGTTGTATTATCATAAGAAAATTAGTTGTCAATAAAATTCTATTTTCTTGACTGACCCTCAATCGATTTTCCCTTTTCTCTTCATTGTCACAACTTATCTTGATTCCGCTTTCTTTTACTTTCACCAGTTCATGTCGTTGACCATTTTCTCTCCATAAAGTTTCTAACTTTTGTTCCAATTTTGGTAGAGAACATATAGACAATGTCTAGAAATGACACTGTGAAGATGAAGAAAAGGTTGAGTCTATTTCTTTCTGAAAGCTTTTTCATTGACTAAAAGTTTGTTGGGTTACACATTTTTTTGTTTGCTTTTAATAAAAAGACTTTTTTATATATACCTGTCTCACTTTCTTACAAGAGTAAGCAATTTAAAGAACAATTCAAATAACAACAAGTTTTTTTTATTCTTTTACCTTTGTACATTCTTTTCCTCCAAATTCTTACGGTTATGTTCTCCCCCCCCCCCATTCTTTTTTTATCATTGAGGTTGAAGAGTGTAATTGAACAAGTAATCAAAAATGAATGGAGTATTAATGTTTTTAATGGAATTGTTATTGTTTTTTTTTATTTTACAGGTAAAAATTTAGGAGAAGCTACGGGTAAGTTAAAGGAAATATAACAAAAACAAGTTTAACATTTTACAGTGTTGATTTTGAAAAAAAAATCAAGTCACATGATAATTACGATAACAGATAAAAAATATTAATTATTTTAATTATATTTCATAGGTAGAATATTATTACGTCGAAGTGATGCTACTAATAATCTGGAGAGAGCTAGAAATCGAACACTTCGACTCACTTTAGTCATCGTCATTAGTGAGTGAAATTTCAGTTTATTCAAGATGATGTCAATTAACTTTGAAGATATTAAATAATAATAATGTTTTATCTCTATTTTTCTTTGTATTTTCAGTTTTTCTCATGTGTTGGACTCCGTACGTGAAAATTTAAATTAAACAGTACCTATTATAAATTGTAACAAATATTAAAAATTTCCCCTTTATTATTATAAATTATAATAATATAGGGGAATTTTTTTTTCTCAACAATGTTTTCACTACTCTTTATAATATTTTCAAAATAAGCGCTACAAAATTGATAAAAATGCTTAACAAGTAATCATTACAAGAAAAAAATATTTGTCCTCCTTTCAAGAAATTAAATTGTGAAAAATAGAGAAGAATAAATTTAATTCTCTGTGAGTAAATTTTCCTCAAAGAGTTCCTTATTAATTAGAATTTTTAATGAAGAAAATTGATGTGAATTGACATCATGTAAACGTAATTGGTTTTTTTGTTATATTTTTTTTGATAAAAAGCACACACATCATTTTGTAGCCTCTCGAGTAGAAAAATATTGTTGATGTCAATGTCATTCTTCTCTATTTTTCCCCTTTATTATTATAATGTTCTATTTGAATACAGGTATATCGTCATGCTGTTGTGGTAAGTTGTTATACAATTTTTACACAAAAAAATGTTTAAATTATATTTTAGACTATTAAGAAGCATGTACTACTCATGAATGCATATTTTCCGAATCGAAGGAATGGACGAGTAAATAGTCTAAAATATGAGACACAAAGGAATTTGTGGTTTGTGTGGTATACAAAATACAGAGGGACTAGTTCACAAAAATGTACAAAGAGAAAACAAGAAAAGTTTATAAAGAAAATAAACAAAAGGCTCTCCTCCTTGACTAGAAAGTAGTAGAGACTCGAATCAACAATGTTAAGAGAGAGAGAGAGACTTGAAAAACGAGTTCAAAATTCCATCTTGCGATTTACACACGTACACTTTTTACTAAATTATTTTACTAGTCTAGTTTTCTTCCATTTTCATTTTCTCCTTCACAACTCCTTCAAGGAGATGACAGAAAATGGTGGGTTCGTCAAAAATGTAGAGAGAGAGAATTGAAAATTTTCAGTTGTAACTTCAGTCTCATAACAAGAGCTCAAAAAAAACAACAAACATGATTGACTCTAAAGGAGTTTCATCAAAAGGAAAAGAGTGAGAGAGGACTAAAAATACAAAGAGATATACAATGGAAATATTTGTAGATGGGCTGATAAATACAATGAGAAAATTTCAGAAAATTTCAATTTCCTTGAGAAACAAGAAATTGCCAAGTTTTCTTACAAATGAAAGAAAAAAGGTGTATAATATTATACACAAGTCGCAATAGAGCTCAATTTTGAGAAAAGATGCGTAGAAAAAATAAGAAGATTTGTATTTTTCTCAGTCTGGTTCCTCGTCCATCCATCTCCCATGTTCATTTTCAGTTCCAGCTGTTGGAATACTCAATGAGGACCTTTCTCCATCAAATACTTTTTGTAGTCAATAGTATTTATTCACCATCGCCATCAAACATAGAAAGAGAGAGAGTGTGTGTGTATGTGTGTGTGTGTGATTCCAAATCGACTCACGTTTCCACCTACAGTCCATCATACATATGTACATGTAGAATGTTAGCTACTCGTACTTTCTTTTCTTCTATCCAGGATGCTGTATCTTTAATTGATTACTCTGTCAAAAGATTGGAGTGGAAGACATGTACATGAAGGTAAAAAGGAAGGAAAAGATCATATCAAATTATTGATGAGCATGACGACCTGACATGCAGAGCGTGAATTAATGGATGTCATTTTCCCATTGTCAGAAATCTCTTTTACTCCACCTCCACACAAAAAAAATATATATTGTTAGATGTCATACAAGGCCCTAAACTATTATTTTAGGATATTTATATATCTTTTATATTTTATGATCAGTGAGTTTGGTTATGTAAGTAAATTAAATGAATGGCAAACTTTAAACACAGAGTAAGTATTTTTAACTTAAGATGATATAGGATTTTATTATTCTTTTACTATAGCCTATTATAGTACATTATTTCATTCTAATAATTATTATAATATGTATTCATACGACAAATTGTTTCAACAAGAATTACTAAATTCTTCAACTGAGACTATAGTTTTCATAAACTATTAGGGCAAGCCTTCTCTATCTTGTACGGCTGGTTAATCGCCGATTAGACCATACAAGAGTCGAGCGAAAGACTAAAACACTGGATCTCAACAATTTGAGGAGAGATGTGTTCCCAGCTGAGTCAAAACTTAGACTAAAGAACTGCACAGAATTACGGTCCTTTTATACTCGCCAAAAACAAAGAAACTAAAATTATTCACGAAATTGGCATTCTTATCTTTTAGAATTATCATAATTCTAATTGTAAAAGCTGGTATTATTTACTATATTACATAATATAGTAAAGGATTAAGTCTTGGTTCAAAACCTCTAAGGTAGGCTCTGGAATGTCTCTTGACACTTCATGCTAATTGTCTTGACGCTTCATACAAATGAGACGTACAATTTGTATACGAAAAACTTAAAGTTACCTAACTTTAAATGCATTTAAATTAAATATTCCACGGTATATTTGCAGTCTAAAATACTCATCATATTCTCTATTAAATTCTGAATCGAATGGAGCTCATCTATACATAAAAAATATCGATACTTTGGCCGGAAATAATTATCAAAGATTGATAATTAAGTTTTACATTCTAAGATTTTTCTAAGTATTTAAATACATGGTATGTACATATATATAGGAAATGCAACATTACAATATGTACTCTCATTTCATCTAATACACTCCCAATTGATCCTCAAAAAACATTTGTACATGTCAATCTAATGTGGGCCAAGCCGTAGAGAATTTTCTAGCTGTAGTACCTACATAAGTTTGTCTCCAAGAATTTCTTTTAAATCCGAAAGGATTCTACAATTTTAAATATTCTTAATGATTGTCATCTAGAATTTTCTTAAATGTAGTCACATTCTATTTCAGACCTACCTTTTCATGTCATTTAAAATGATAATGAGTATGTCAGTAGAGGCGGAGTAGAATTTGATGAATGTTGCTAGCTGGTCCTATTCACACGAAATTGGAATTGCTTCTAATTTAATTGAATTGGGTTACTTTACTTTCCCCTGTCAAGATAATTTTGATATACAATACATGTAGTTTAACCTTTTTTTTCTCCATTTTAATCAACATGATTGTCTGACACTGCAAAAATATATGCATTTTTTTTGTCACACTCACATACGCACCAAATCTTAATGTTAATAATTTTGTCCTTTTTCACATAAAATTTCCACACGCAAATTGTGTGTTAGATAAAATAGAAATTTTTATGAATGCAATTTTTCCTTGCAATTTTTTTTAACAAATACTGGCCTCAAGCCCATAAAAAATAATCAGGTTGTCGAGCCCCCATGTTTTGTAATGAATATAAAGACATTTTAGTAAGACTACTTTAATTTTCGTATAGAATTTTATTTGAAATAAACAGAATAAAAAATCCACCATTTTTACTACTAATACTACACTACAAACGTACTCTCAATATTTCAGTGAGGGAAGATTCGATTTGTTTGAGATATCAAAAAAAAAATCTCCATCACACACACACACACGACCACATAAATTACAGTAGACTTGACATTGTTCTCAAAAATCCTCTTTAATTTGCTTGAAGGTAGGAAGGATCCCAATTATTTTAGAAAGTGTGAAGAACAAGAGCATAGAGATAATGGAACATGACAGGAAAATGAGTCGTACATACATGTCTGTATATTAAAGTATAGACAGATACTTTCACCATCAATATACAATGAGAATAGCCAAAAGAGAACTCTCTCTCTCTTTATATTATTGCTCCAAGTTATGGAGACAATTACACTTTTTATGGAACATGCAATTTCTGCTTATTCGGCAGTGTCAGCCTCACATTTTGATTATCTGCAGTCCCACTTTTTATGACCCCAATCTTGAATTTCTTATTAGCCCGTGTTCCAACTATCTGTACACATTCTTCTACTATTTTTTTTCTTCTTTTTTTAGTTTGTACTCTTATTATAAATGTTTGACACTGGACGCTCGCTAAATATTTTTTTTGTAGTGAATTGAAGCACATTTTAATGTCAAGGGCAGGTTCTTTTATTTGTAATAAATAAAAAGTAAAAAAAATTATACTTTCTCCATTTCCATTGACATTGTCCTATTATTTGTGAGGATTATTTTTGCCTTTGAGTCAAAAAGAAGAGAAAGTAAATCAAATCAAGATAAATTCTAGTCTTTTTTTAATCAACTAGGTTAAATACTGTATTGTACAAAAATATTAGTTTGTGAACCTGAGAATTTTATTGTAAAAATGTTTTATTTACTCCTACATTCTCATGGTCACAAAGTCAACTTGAGTAACATCCCAAAAAAAGATTCAATATCGTTGACAGCTTATTAATAAAGTTTATTATATTATATGATCACGCTTTTTTATTACGAAGTAATGGAAATTCAGTTATACTTGGAGACTCCATTTTCTTCTTTTCTTCAATGAATTCTTCTGCCTTATCTTTATTAACTCTCATGATATGATATCATGGATATCATTTCCTCTTTTTTTCTTTTACTTTCTAGCCATTGTCTATTTGATTCTCTCTCTCTCTTGAGTTAGTTCCATTAGGAAATGAAAAGATGAACTGCCTCAATTCCTCCACCCCCTATTTTTTCACCACTTAATCTTTTATTATGTACCATATGGTACAGACAACTTTCAAAAAAATGAAATCATGATCCAAAAAGATTCAGTTCCAAAGTGTTCGGTTTCAGTGGTTTCACCCCACCGAGTAGTGAGCTCAAAGTGGGAACAATTGTTCCTCAATGAGTGTCCAAGAAATGGAAGAATAGAGTTAATCAATAATCAACCAAGGGGAAATCGACGATTCTTTCCATGTTCAATAAATGTGGACTGAGAACTAATGCGGATTTGATTGGCCCGATGGTCAGTTATGAGAGAGAGAGATTTTCGTCAAGTGCATCATCAACATCCTGAGCATGTCTCTGTTCTCTCATTCGAAGGTGAGAGTCATCTCCCACTCCCACTATGGCCATCGGTTGATTAACCATTGTCATGTACAAGGGAGAAAAGCTAAAGGGTTCCTCGTATGTCATTGGAGAGATAGAAAAATTTAAAAGAGTGGAGAAAAGATAAGAGACAGAAAGAGAGTGGGCTACATGTACGAGTCTGTACTAAAGAGCTGGAGAGTACAAGATAGAACCAACTGGCTTCCGTCTTCTTCTCCTCTTCCCTCCTCCTCCTCCTGCTCTTCCTCATGAAGGATCATACTGGTTACTCGTACATTCATTTTTCAGTCCTCGTCTTCCTTCTCTCTCCGATTCTTTACTCTCATCACTAATAGCACTCCCGCTGGCAGTATCATCTCTTGTAGAGAGAGAGAGAGAGAAAAGAAATCGTGTTGAAAGACTAGCGGCGGAAGAGACGTGTATCAAATATATTTTTTTTCTTGTACATGAAAAAAAGACACATTGCCCAGATACAAAATTCATGTGACAAATTCTGAGGACCACACACGTTCTTCATTTCCTATTCCCCTCTATCCTCTCGACACGTATCGTGTATACTAGTATTTGTACCTCTATAATATGCATCCCCATTTTAGTTTTACCAGAGTCTGGCTCAATCCTGAGAATGAATTTGTCTCCCCTTTTTCCTCCTTTAACCTTATTTGTGTCTCACTAGTAAAAGTCTTCCAAGAGAAATTCAAGGCAGTGGGAGAATGAGGACAAGCTAAAATTTTTTTGGTTTTCTAGTCTCTCTATTTTAAGTATTCCCGTGCGAAATTTTTATCGCTATAAAAAATATGTGCAGAGAGAGAGAGAGAAAGTTGCCGTGTTAGTCATGCCGCAAACTCATTTCAATTTTTTTGGGGGTACTACTACTACGTACGTACATATGTATACTGTACAATATGTGTACTAACAAAGCTATAGACGATGACGATGCTGATAACTTTTTTTTTAGAATTTTATACTCTCACTTCCCCTTCTATCTCGAGTTCCTCATCTATTATTCTAGATCCTTTTTTTTCTCATCATCACCAATGAAAATCTCTAAATTCCAAACACAATTATGACTCTATTTTGATTACTATTTTTCAAGAGAAAAACTTGTGCTAGGAATTTTATACAAACAAACATTTTTTCTAGGATGGTGGCTTTACTACTGCGAGTAGTAGTACAGAAATTGAACAAATTTCATTCTAAAGGGGAGGGAGAGGGAGAAAACTGTGCAGAATCCTGCATAGAATTTACAAGAGAAATTTCATTCTTGTTTATACCATGCATACCCATATATATACATACAAGTGCACCACTCGTACACACATCGTGATGTGCGTCAGAGAAACATTTTGTAGTTTGTAAATAACGCAAACAAGAAGAGAGAGAGAGAGAGAGGCAATTTCCTAGAGTAACGTACTGAGTACGTACCTTATCAATTTTGTGTTAGGCTCTGAATAATTTTTTCATGGTAAAAAAATTCTCCTTAGTTACTTGTACTCAAAGTCTCTCCTTGTAGTTGGTTTTAATTCTAATCGTTAACTTAACGGTAATGGTAATTACAGTCAGAATGACGTGGAAAAAATCGTAAATAAGGCCACTGGGAGGAAAAGTGTCTTTGGTCTTTGGTCACAAATCACTTCAACTGGAAATGTTCAAGTTGGAGAAAGGAAGGAACTGAAAATACATGAGAAAATGTGTCCATGTGTCTATAGTCAAGTAAATAACAACCCAAGGGAAAAAAACAAGAGAGGTTGTCGAGTTGTAATGAAAGTATAATGAACCCTGGTGTGAATTTTGGGGATTCTTGATTTTTGGGGGAGGGGAGGGGAGGGGAGGAGAGACAATCTTTTCTGTTTCAAAATGGTACAAAAGGACACAAAAATAAATAGTTAGTAGTCATACAAACGGAAGAAACAAGTTCATCTTTTATGTATAGAGATAGAAATTCATTGTTCTTATTGCAATAACAACAAAAAAATTGCTATCAAATCCAGACTCAAAATCCCAACTGTACCACAACCCCCAGTCTATCCACTGAGACCGTTTGAAGAAAAAAAGGAAATAACATTAAATTTATGTGGACGGAAGGATGAGAGAGGGAGAGAGAGAGAAAGCGGAATGGGATTGTGAGAATGAACTTTCTCTCTCTCATCATATTGTCACCAAGATTATCTCATTGAGACCGACACTTTGTTATGTGGGTTATTCAACTCTTTAACTGAAGAGAGAGAGAGAGAAGTGACACCATTGGTTCCTATATTTTATGGCAAGTACTTTTGTGGGGCTAAAAAGTGATTCATTTGTATGCTGTTGTCACCACACAAATGTATCATCTTGAGACTTTCTCCTGTCATTCTCATGTAGTCTGTACAATACAAATTTTATGAATTCATTTTCATCCCCCAAAAGTGAAAGCATTGTACTGTCATCATCCTCTCTAGTAGTTGAGTGAGATTAATTCTCCCCTCGTGTTTGAAACGCATATAGCCATCTGTAATAATAATCAAGTGTCACCTAGCAACAAGTCTCATCTTCAGTGATAAAATGAAAGGGTAAATCGTGAGGATTTAGTTGAAAGTCAAAACTTTTTTCTTTGTTTTTCCCCCAAAAAATTTGTTGAGTGGTATCTGTAGTAGTGTAGAGTGTAGTCTCATAAAAGTTAGTTTTAGTTGTTTAAAATAAATATGAGAATTTTAATTTTATATGAAATTAGGTATAATCTCTGGACAAATTTTGATTACTTAAAACACGCCCATGTTTTCACTCTATTTTCACTTTCACATGTTAATTGACCAAACTATTTTTTCGCCTACGTCCAAATATCCCACTAATCGTGAGTCACAAGATTGTTATGTAAATAGAGAAAGAAAAATTGAAAAATATTAGGGGACAGACGGGATGCCATGTGCTGGCCATAAGAGTACAGATACGACAGATGTGGGATGCCACACAAACACAATTTTATCTACTCTTCATTCCTCTTATATCCCAAAAATATGGATTGTAATGTTAGTTGAGGATAAAAAGTTGAAAGGACGATTATATGTAGAAACATGAATCTGGAAAAGTTTGGGTGGGATCAAATAAATGTTATTCAAGGTCATGCACACAATTTTTTGTCCTTTCTCTCTACTATGAATGCAAGTCTGTAGAAGTGTATAAAAAAAGATTAGTAGAGCTACGGTATATGATGACAAACACTGTAGAAGACAAAAATCAAAGACACACAACTAGAACAATCTCTGCCATAGGTGAAGACACATTTGTGAAGTTGCAAGTTGAGCCGATTGAATCTTCAATAATTCAATTTCCTCAACAAGCCCTTCTTTCACTTGTCCTATATAATCCAAGCTTGAGAAAGAGAAAGCTAGCTTTCTCTTTCTTTTTCTGGTGAACATTGAAGCGTATAAAATTTGTAAAGAGTCGTACTCCATACTCTCCACAATTTTTTTTGGTTGATTCCAACTTGTAGGCATTATTCAGACAATATGTACACACACTGTACGTCACTTGGGGATGGTCGAGGATAATGTTTATTGACGTTTTGGTGTGTGGTAGGAGCTTTGAGTTATTGGAATTTCATTGAGGTCATTTTTCTTTCTTCTCAATTAAAGCATAACAACTAAGTTATTTTTCTTTATAAAATTTCCCAAGCCATGTTTTACTTGGCTATAGAAATTTTGGATAGAAATTTTGAATTGTACAGAAAAAAATATTCTTATTGAGTTTATAAAAAAATTCCTCAGCTTATAAAAAAATTAGAAAAGAAAGTAAACCAAAACATGCAACTTGAACTGGAAGACCTTCTCCTGAAATTCGTAAAAAAAGTCATTTTGAATCAAAATTAAAACCTCTTACTTGTACATATTCACTGTATTGTACTCGTTTTTTTCACAAATGGTTGAGGATTTGATATTTTATTTTATTTGGTATTTTGTAGTTATTCCTTCATTTACTGATGAGAATTATTTTATTGTTAATCGTAAACCGGAACTAACTTGCGAAAATTGGGTTATTTTAAGTTGGGTAGAAAAACAAATTGAAGTGAAAATCCATTGGAATATTTTAATTATTTTGGTCACTGGAGCAGTAATGATAAATGTCGATTTCGTAATTTGTAATGTTATTTATATGGTCTGAAAATATCCAGATTAATGATGACATTGCATTTATTTGGAAAATGCAATATGTGCAATAAAAAACATAGACAAATTGTAATGGCTTTCATTATGTTAAATAATGTGTATGTGTACGAGTATACACAGTATTATTATTGGGAAATAAGTCATAAAATAAATAAATAAAATTTTAATTGAATTAAATTTTACAACTTTTTTTCAAAAATTAAATAGGAAATAAAATGACAATTGTCTCGTTGATAACATTGAAGTAAAGCTATGAGTCATAACTTGTGACATAATAATTAATTTTAACAGTTTAAACATATTTTTAAGACAAAATCAATATTTATTAACGAGTTAATTATTCCAGCTTAGATAATTTGAATTAAAAAAGTATGAATTAGTTGGATTATCCGTACAATTTATTGATATACCTATGAATAGCTCTATAAATTATGTTATCAAACAAAGGATTTTCAAAAGACAAGATAAAAATGAAGTAATGTTGTAGGAATTTAATTAAATTTTTACATGAAATTAAATTACAGTGTGAGCTGAAGTTAATAAAGAAATTTTTAATTACTTAACATATTCCTAATAACTGTACTAACTGTAGCGTAAAAAAAAGATTCTAGGAAAAATTTCAGTAGAATTTGAATTTTGATCACAATAGAAAAATGAAAAATGCTTTCACCATAAAAAATAGGTAAATTTTACCAAGCATGAGAGATGAGAAATATGTCAAAAATGTGACAATATCTATTACAATATTAGAAGATAATACAATGATATTCTGAAAAAGATGGATACCTTGTCATGTCAAAATCCTCCTTCTCTATAATTCAACAACTCTATTCATGAATTGATGGATGCATCGCATCCATCAATAAATCATCAGTTTTCAAAATAAAATATTGAAGTTCATCAACATGAGACATATTTCCTTCCCCTTCAATTTCTGAGTATAATTTAAGTAACGTTATTTTAAATTATTCAAAACGGTATCATAACAAAGATGTATTATGCACATGCCAATTCCATGTTCAAATTAACTTTAAATTAGATGATCTTTGAAACCCATATCTAGATCAAACTGTACTTTACCAAACTAAACTTTATTTTGTATGGGTATACCGACAAGTTTAGGACTTGTGGTACTTGAGTTTTCTAGATGAATGATATTGGTTCAATAAATTATAGCTAGAAGATAATTCACAGACGAGGATTAATGATAAAATTGACGCCGGGAAATGGGAATTAAGCTCAAGTTGATGGCCGAGTTGAAAAAACATGCCCATCATGTTGTTTCAGTTGACTACCCATGAAAAGATAAGCAAACTAAATTGTACATTGGTCAGATGTGATGAGACAAGTCCTTATTGGAGTACTCAAATCAAGTTGGTAAATATTACCAAATTGTTGACAAAAGAAACAAGACTTGATTGAATTTCAAAGGAACAAGACTGTACAGATAGAGTACAAGAGAAAATAAAATTGATTTACACAAAAGGTTAAACTGACAAAAAGAATTCTACAGAACTTTCATTCAACTAAATGAGGATGTGGTGAAAGGAAAAGAAAGTTCAGGAAAGATGGTTCGGCTACAGATCTGTATTCTACTTTTAAAATGTAAATCTTTTTCTATTTCCGTTTTGTTGAGTTATGGATCCAGTAAAATTAAGTGAAAAAAATTACTTGAGGAGATTTCAAGTTTTGGAAAATAAGTTAAGGGGAAAATGTAATGTAAAATGAAAATGTAAAACGGGAATATTTCCTGATTAAGTTTAATGTGAAAAAATTTCCGAAATAATATATTTCAATTGACATTTTTATAGACTACTGTATATATTTATATAGATATGTACATATAATGTATTTAGATAATATTTTGTATGTTTTATTTATATTTTTTTATTGCCAGGTACATGGTGGATCGTGATGGGGCACAGCAAGTGGATAAGAATGTACAAGAAGCATTGTTCATCATGGCTGTGGCCAACTCATGTGTCAATCCTTTAGTCTACGGTACTTACACAAGGGAGTGTCGAGACACCGTGACCCATTGTTGTCTCAGTGAGAGCAATGCTCGACGAAGAAATCTTCATCGTCCAAGTAGAAATTCAAAGTGCACAAGTAAGAGGAACCATTTTATTCCTATTTCAATTATTTTTACAAATAAAATTATCGTTTTAATTTAGCAGCCAAGAATAGCTATCGTCAATTTTATTAACTTTTCCTACGGTTCAAGTTACAAAAATCTAGACAGACAATATGTACAATTATTTTATTTCACAATGACACTGTCAAATCGTTTCAATTATAATTTGGGATTGTCCCATATAAAATTAAAAAATTAGCGTCTCAAGGAGCTAACAGATAGAATTTAATTTATCATCATGTCAATGACCCGAGATTGAAGTTTGAAAGTATTTAAATTGAGCACATAATTAAATTGTTGATTAAATTTTATGCTCATATTAGTAATCAACACTTAAAATAAATTGTAGGTCAAGTTAAGACTCAATATAAGGAGCAAAAACTCTTCTTTTTTTTGCAAACCTCATGTATATTTTCTCAAGATAATAAAAAAGACTTTTATCTACCCCATGGCTTGACATTATCTCCTCCTCCAAACGACTTTCTTTTGGTGAAAGTGGAGAAAGGAAAATGAATTTAAAGGTTTATCTTCTACTGAGACAATATTTCTTCATCAAAATAGATTGTATTTGACATGCACTTCATCTTGGTGAATTATACCGATGTGTACCCTTCCTATACATAGGACCGCCTGCATGCAAACTTAAATATTGAGTAATACTCGTACTCCGTCCTTCTCGCATCCTTGCTGAAAAAAATGGGGCTAAAAATCCGCCTCTACCCTCCTTCCCTTGGCTATATGCACAAGCACGGTAGGTTTATATTTTATATATCAGCATATTATTTGAACAATTTTTTTTGCCTGATGTGATGATCATTTTATGAGACAAAAAAAGTAAAAGTTGACTACAATTATCAGTCAATTAAAAATATTTATTATGTGACGAAATTCTTTTTATATGTACCACAGTTTAAAAATCAATTTTTGCCTTATTTTAATCGTTCTCACACAAATCCTGTCTATTTATCTGCCTATGCACGGACTTTATTTTGAAGCCATGTGTTTATTAAAAGTAGACGAGCCTTTTAGCTTAATTTTAAAATTTAATCCATTTATCCATACCCTACTAAAATTGCTAAAATGTATCCTAGAAAATTGTATTGTGTGTCTCAACATAAATTGAGTTGAATTTAAGTGTCGTTTAGTGTGCTATGGCATGAAATTTATTAATAGTTCTTAACTAATGACTTGAAATAAATTTTGTTGCAATTTATTTTTTATTCTTTATTTTTTAAAAACTATTGATTTTATTTACTACTAAATAAAATGAGACAATTTTTTGTCTCATGTCTAAAAATGAACAGAAAATTTAAATAACTGGAAAAGAAGAAGATTGAGAGTACCGATTTATTCGTATGTTGCGTAATCTCTCATGTGCAGAATTATTTTTTGCAATGTGTATAACGAATGACGTCTTTTTTGCACGAAAAATTATCGCAAAAAAATTTTACCTCACCGTAGGAATACAGAGCTGACATTTTCTCGAATCTCGAGATTAAACTTTTTTTTACAAGGAGATGAACTTGATGACAAATTCATTTTTTTCTTAGTTAACTCATCTCACCATTAATTTTTATAACTAATAATGTGTGACGATGATGATTGTTGATTTAAGAAATTTTGAAACTTTGATGATTCTCTAAGTTTGAAATAGTTTTTATTGCATGGAGTTAAAGGGAGGCGAAGAAGAAAAAAAAGGATAAAAGTTGGCACACTTTTAACTTGCGTAAATTTGGGTATGCGTACATATACATTGACAGAATGTAAGTTATGCTGGATTATGGTCCTTCCCCATTCCCTTTGTCCAAAAAAAACATTTTTTTGGCAGTACTCTTTTCTACTTGTCCTCTTTCTCCTTCCTTGTCGACACTTTCCATACTCTCAATTCTTTTTGTGAGAGAGAAGAT
Organism: Arrhopalites spinosus; assembly: GCA_034700945.1. Taxonomy (NCBI): domain Eukaryota; kingdom Metazoa; phylum Arthropoda; class Collembola; order Symphypleona; family Arrhopalitidae; genus Arrhopalites; species Arrhopalites spinosus. The sequence continues at coordinate 21,177 of JAQIVZ010001493.1, forward strand.
TTATAAAGGAAGACATGGGACTATAATCATTTTTTGATTCAACTTTTCTTTATTTTTCTGCTCTTCTTTGCGGAACAAATATTTTCCTTGATTTTTTAAAAACTCTCCTTCCCCTTCCGTCCTCTTCGTCTTTGTCAGTTCAAGTTTTTTCTTCTACAAACTCAATCTTGTGTTCCTTTTTTTTACATATCTCTTGTTGAATAGTTGTCGAGTTTATAATAGAAAAAAAAGTTTAAAATTCCAAGACTTTCTTTCCTTGGAAAAAAAGTTTAAAGGGACAGAATTTTTTTTTAGAATTTTTGCACTGCACAAAATTGGTAGTCCATTCTTGTCTTGTTCTTTTACCTTATGCTAAAATGGACAGTGGGTTTTTTTTGTAATGACAGAATGATAATATTGAAGAAGTAGAGAAAAAAATGAAGTGTAAAAAAAAGAGAAAGGAGAAAGTAAATTGAGTGGAATTAATTTGTCACCAACAGACACATACAGAGGATTGCACTTTGAGCCGTTCCTGTTTTTTTAAAAAAAAGTGTGGAGAAAAAGGTTAATCGGTTAGAAGGAGTGGACTCGGTTCAGTAGACAGAAAAGAAGAAAAAGTATTTTCTCAAAAAGGAGAAAGTAGAAAGTAGAAAGTAGAGGTAAAAAGGAAGTCATAAGTTTTACTAAAACAAGGACTAGTTCATCTTCCATTTTTTTTCCTTGTGTGTGTCTTGTTCCTTTTTTTTGAAATGCATTGAACGTTCAAAAAAGTAAAAAGTGGAGGGAGTTCCTCTTGACTTTTTTTTGGAATTGCCCGGATATGAAGGGAAATGTTTTGTACACATACACGAGTACATAAAATGTTGTTTTGATCCTGTACATTTTATTGTGTAATAGCCCACGGCAAAAATAAAGTGCTGAAACCATTGCAGCTGGCACTTGAACAAAAGACGTCCGTGTGTATTTTTTTACTAAACTCCAGACTCAAGATGAGGAAGGATGGAATTTTTTCCAGCTCTTGATTTCCTCTCTCCTTGTTGGTTTTTTTGTCTGAATTTTCTCCGCTTTTTTTTCATCCGACCAAAACTTTTATATACTAGAGAGATTGTGCTGAATGTTGAGGAGAAAAAGAAAATGAAAAGAGCTTCAACTTTTCATCATGCTTTTTTTTACTAACTATGATCTTATGATTATGATCCTGATATCATTTATATATTATGCTACTTACTATTCTGCACAGCAAACATCATTTTCCTTCATTTTCCACATCTTTTTTTTTTTGCTGTCCAATTAATGCTGACTCAATGGAAAATATTGTATTGGTGTGATGAACAGGTTAAGAATAGAACTTAGGAGAGATATCTCTCATAGACAACTTACGGTACAAGGAAGAAATTTATAAATTAAGAAAACCACATAATTCAACTTTTTCAGGAAAAAAATAAATACTTTTTTTCGTTGTTTCATATATTTCAGAATTATGGCGTTTATCAAGGAATAAAAGTTGAAAAGTCACTTATGGTCAGCAAATTTAATTAGTAAAGTTCAATGTTTTATCTGGAAGTTACTTTTGTAAATTTTAAACAAGTCTTGATTAACATTACCATTCAATAAAGAACAATGAGTGAACAGTAATTTGCATTCATAAACATTCATTTATTCTGTTTAATGGACCCCAATATTGATTTAGAGAGTCAAAAGATGAATTATCAAAAGAAACTCGTGGACAAAAAGGGTAATCTTACTTTGATCATTACAAAAAAATTCAGCACCAGTACAATCAAATTATAGTTTTGTTTAAGTAATGACAAACTTTTCTTAGAAAAAAAATTAATTTGTACAACCACAGATTTTTTCTGTCTTTCGTGATTATCTTCACATTCGATGAAGTGTAATTGATCCATTTTTTCATGATCAGTCGATTCAGGTGACAAATCACGATGTGACTACAAAATAGCATGATAATGGTGATAATCATACAGATTTCTTTGATCTTTAGTAGACAAAACCGAGTCAGAAAGTTAATTTTTTGACACAATCCCTATACAATTCAAAGTCTACTCTACAAATTACAGATACACAAAAAATCAGACACTTGATGAAAATAAATCCCTGGGGCTGGGAAAAAAGTAAAGTCCTAAAAAAATTCTGTCGTCTCCCATCTCCCAATCACCTTCATATACCTATCTGTTGGATTAAGAGATAAAATTGATACTGTATAAAACTATTGTGTAGATTACAACAAGCTAGGGCTACAGGGGGTCTTTTTTGATGAGATCGAACTTGAAAGAGGCGTCAGTGGAGGGACACGAGTGAAAAGAGAAAGTCATTGAGAAAAACTCGTACATGGTTTTTTGTCGAGAAGAAAGGGGGCCAATAGATCATTATGGTGTTTAATAGTAGCAAGTATATAAAATAATGTTCCAAGTTGAAGAGAATTTGGACGATGGAGGTGAATCCATTTTCCAAAAAGGAAGGGAGTCCGTTACCATTAACCTAGATATAAAATCTACCGCATACTACATACAAGACCCTAATCCCCGCCTTACTCTTGTACCAAACTCTCCACTTTGATGTCATGAAGAAATAATTCATTCATCTCTCCCCTCTCTTCTTTATTTCCTCTCTTTCTCCATTGCCTAGAAAATTTTACACATAATATTTGCCTAGGAATGGTTAAACTAGTATGCAAATTATTTTGATTAAACCACATCTCACTACAAATGAGCTCTCACATCACTCAACCCAAAAGATATTAGAGACAATAGAGAGAGAGAGTGAAAATTTTGAGGAACTGTGCAGAGCATTTAAAAGTAGGGGTTAAGTTGTGGTCCTTTTGATTTTATAAATTAGAAATTTCGAATTTCATTCACATCCATTTTGAACAAGGTGAAGGACGACGTCAAGTGATTAAAGTTACCTACATCTACGAGTACAATAATAGGAGTTGCAAGAGAGAGAGAGTGAGAGAGAAAGTCAAAATGTTATCAAATTTTGAATTTAATTTTCGAAACCCTTCACCTTTCCCTAAATTATGATACTAAAATCTTTGTAAAATGTTAAAACTAAAATTAGTTACCTAGACCAGGTAATTTAGAAGACTATGAGGCTATTAAATCATATTTTCTGTCAACTTTAACGGTACAACTAAATTACTTGTAATTATTGTACAATGTGGATTTTAGTGTGAATTGTTCATTAACGTAGAAAGTAAAAAGTTTTTATTTATTTTTTCAGTGACATTGACAATCAAGGAAGTGCAAGTCTCTCTCTCTCTCTCTCTCTCTCTCTTGGGAGACACAGAGACGCTTAATTTCAAATTCCAAACTAATTAAAAGGGAAGACATTAATTGTCTCTCATTTTACGAGTTGAATCTGTCTCACGTTAAAAACTTTCTCTTTTTCTTAGTCTCTCAGGAAAAGTTGAGATAGGATATAGATATTCCTCTGGCTCTACAGAATTAAAGTAGCAAGTAGCATGTTTCTTACTACGTTCAAGACACAAAATTGGATATTTACTACTAGAAAGTTAAGATTGTACAATTGTACGCAAAAGAGAGGGTGGGCCGATTCTTTTATACATTGGGATTCTACGACAAATTTTGTACTACAGGTCATACGCGTTTACCCGATAAAAGGTAAAAGGTAGTTGACTTTAGTTATAACAGCTTTCATCTTTATTCAATTCCAGTAACACGCCATGGGTCAACCATAATATTGAAGTAAATAGGATTTTTTGGCTTTTTCCCTTTGTTTAGAAACTACAGTTGTACACACATTGTATAGTTTACAACTCTGTAGTACACTGGGGGTCATGTTCAATACTGTGACAACAAGTCACACTCTGTTCACTACAAAGTCGTTGTTGCTTGAAACTTTTTATACGAGTAACTACACTATAAAAGTATTTGTTGCCGCGATCTTGTTTGAGCTATTGAATTTATCTCGCCCTTTCTATCTCTCTCTCTCTCTCTCTCTTCTTGAGTCCAAGTTTCTGTTGACACATTGGGGGGTTTTGCAATTATTTCAAGTGAATTTTTACTACCTGAAATTTCTTTCTTATTGTGTGTGTGTGTGTTGTTGTCATGTGTCTATTTTTTGATCTTGAAAAAAACTCTTTGACCACTGCTGACCATCTCGTATTCTTGTTTGCCTTTCTACTTTAATACCTTATTGATTTGTTGTTCATGTTGTCGTTGTATTTTTTGTCGTCTTGTTTCTTAAGAATTGATCGTAGTGATGTGAATACACAACACTATGTCAATCAATGTGAAGCTTTCCTAAGAAGACAAGAGTTTTTTGAAAATAAATTGAGCTAGGCTTTTTTTTCTCCTTTTTACTCCAGTCTCAATTTTCTTGGTATGTTGATAATCTACAAATAGTCTTGAAGAGTTCCCCCGCATTTTTTACAAGAAATGGGAGTCAAGACAAAGACAAAGTCTATATTGATGACTGGGTTAAAATAATAGTAACCAAGTTCTTTTTATTTCTATTCTCGTTCACACTCGACTCTACACTCACACACTCAGTGAAATGAGATTCATCCATTTGTTTTACATGAATTTTTCCCCTCACTTTTTCCCATTTTCTCTGAGAATCGAGTACAGTAAATATAAGTAAAATATGTACATCAAGTATAAGATATAGGAACCATGGAATTGTTTCAGTTCATCTCATTTTTGAATTCCCATTGAGGCTACAATCCACTCATGTACTCCGTACTCGATGAGATAGATTTTTTTGGGGGGTTTTCTTTTTTCTAGTTCTTGATTCAAAGAGGAAATACAATAAAAAAGATAAGACTTTATTTCCATAAAGAAGATTACAGAGTATGATTCCCTTGATACTTATTTCTTTTATTTTTTTTCAACTCAATTCTTTTCATCTTAAACTTTCTCCGTGTATGGTTTATTTTCTTTTTTGCATGACAAACAAAAGACGAAAGGGATTTACAATATAAATGTCTGTGAATTTAATCGATTGTGAATTGATGAATAAAATTTTTTCTTGCACGACAAGTTTTTGATTAATTGTTTACTCTGTAGGCCTACTTGTACATACAAAAATACGTAGTGTATTTAAATATAAAAAAATTGGAAACATGAAAAATGAAAAATTGTTTCATTTTTTCTTGGACAAAAATAAAATTTTATTATTTTTTTACATGAAACAGAATAATTTTGAGAAAAAGTTGTAGTTTAGAACTTACAAAGAATTGACAAATTTAAATTATTATTTTATTCTGTAGATGTAATTTTTTTTATTATGAACTAGTAATTGACTAAAAGTTGATAGTCTCCTCTAGAATTATGAGCACAACAATGGAGCCGTCCCCATCCCCGTACAAGGCTGCGAGACATACTCGTCAAAGTGTCAAGGCATTGGGGAGACGTCACACTGAGGTCACGGATGGAACATGTCCATTTTCAAGAGAAATTGATGAATGTGAAAATAAAAAGTCTGAAGCAATAATTATTTCTACCTTCCCACATTCAGATCCCGTCCAACACTACAAATGTATTCAGTACCACAAAGGAGTGGGCGATGAGAATATCTGAATTCCTGGCAAAAAATGAGGGTCAAATAGTTAATTAGTGTTATAATATTTATGCAAAAAAATAAATGTTAAAATATTTTTTTCAAAAACATTAATCGACAAATTGCTTTTTGTATTATAAAACTTAATCTTGGATAATCTATTCAACATGTTTGAAAATGTACTAATACTCAAAGAGTATTTTGAACTTACTGGTAAACTAAATAGACTTGTAATTAATTCTTTTACTTAAAATTTAGCATCTCATCTTGTGACACTTAACAGTACTATTAATTTGGTTGAAAAAAAATGTTACACTTACAATTACACAATGACAGAAAAATGTATAATAATATATTTTTAAATATAAATGCACTCAACCATTGTATAAATAATTTATAAGGGGGTGATGTAGCCAATATTTGCCAAAGTTAAATATTATATTTGTAAACATTTTCTGAACAATGACAATTAAGTAAACTACATCGTGTTTATGAGCACTGATTAGTTACACACTACATAAATAAGTCATTCTGTAATATTTACTTTATTGTATTGAAGATTAATCAAGCTTCCAAAATTTATTTGTCATGCTTAGAAAGATGCTAGAAATCTCTCTCAATGTGTGTACACTATATAAAATGAGCTCAAGATTATAATAAAGACTTTTTGCTTTGGTATTTAATGAGTTTTATTAATCGGAATTCGGATTTGCCATGAGTAATTAATACAATGCAAGTAACATGTATTTCTGGTATGTAATACTAATCATTGATTAGTATTAGTAATCAGTGCATTATTTATGTACAATGATCTGAAATTTGATAAGTCAAACAAAAAAAAATTACCAAATTGAATGTAGGACATAAATACTGTAAAACTATTTAATTTCTTAAGTATGTTGTTGACTTTTTTTTGTTTGACGAAATAAAATAAATGAATTTTAAAAATAGTAAATCATCTCAACTGTCACTTGTCACAGTGACTTGTGACTGTAACATACATTTGTTCATTTTGTTATTCTTTACAAGAAAAGAACATTATTTACAACAAAATATAAACAATATGAAATTATTTATACATTAACATTAAATAATATCAGTCATCTCAATCAATAATTTTATTTGCTTTTTAATTAATCAACATGAGCATTTTTTAAAGGTAAGTTTATTGACATACATACAAGGAAGCAAAAATTGAAGAATACATATTTGATCATCAGTGTTTATATAAAGAGTGCCTTTGACATATATTTTTTATGATGAAGACTTTTATCAAGAAAATTGTTAGAGTTTCAAAGTCCACAGTAGAAGCTTCCTCAATGTTCCATCCAATTTTGTAAAATAAAATAAGAGAGAGAGAGAGAGAGAGACAAGGTATACTCGAATCTTGTTTGGTCAACGTTTGTAAGTTTGATCAATTCCTTTTCTTTTTGTAGTGACCATACTTAATATAATTAAAAATGATTAAAGAATTTACCTTGACCAAAATAAAAGAGAGTGCACTTTTACAGATTTATGGACAATTTCTAGATCTATAAATAGAATAAATACATTACTCTGAACCATGAAAGATGTAGCAATTATACTTTATGTAATTTTCCGGAACCACTTTTCTCAGAATAATTTCACTCGACTTCTCAGTTCTCTCGTGTTCATGGTCAAAGTTGACATCCTAGTAGACGACACAAAGTCGTCTACTACATAGACAGAGTAAAAATACACTTGATTTGTGTTTGTCCTTTGTCCTACCGTCCGTAATTGGCTCGAATAAAATTTGCTATATCATCCCCATTGGGGATATTCCTAGTAATCTTATTCTACAAACTTCATAAAAATTCATTTGAATATATTTTATACTCGATCGAAAGTTATGGCTTCAAGAGCGTATTGAAAGGAAAATGAAATAAAAATTTATTATTAAGATTTAGAGAGTGGAACTCTAGACATAAAAAATAAAACTGGGATGGAAATCAAAGAAGAGGTACGTGAAATATTTTTAATCAGCATAATAATTTTCTCAAATAGTTTCGACATGGTCATAAAAGACGAACGAGGAAAGAAAAAAAGTTTTTTTGGGCCCTTCAAGGCACAAAACGGAACCCGGAGTGCCCGTGTTATTACCAAGTAAAATAATGGAGACCTACGCACTATGCATTTATACTATGTACTACTCACGCATGATCTTTTTCAGAAAGTAAGAGAGAGAGAAAATCTTCGTTTTTTCACATTTGATTTGGATTTTACGTCTGAAATTTTTGAAAAATGTACACAAGAGATTATATTCGCAAAAGGTCAATAAGCGGAGTTTATTAAACTTGCATTACTTCATTGACGAGGGGTTTAAACAATGGTCATGTCACAACTGAAGAAACTGGAAAGGATAAGGAAAGCCATTAACTTGTTCATCTTAATCATTCTCTTTTCCATTTTGCAAACTTGAATTATTGTTAATGTCACTTGAAGTGACTCACTTCCTCGTCCATGTGTATCCGCATCCAATGATTTCTATGCGGTTTAAAATTCTCAATGAAAATGGTACGAACGCAACTTTGAACTTAACTAAGAATCTTACTATCTTAGTGTAAGATAGTTAAAAGTTAAATACACAAATCATACTATGGGTAGAAATAAATTGAATGCTTGAAATAATTATGGAAATTTATTTTATTTTAATGCGATAATCGTTTTTTTCTGAAATTGTAAAATATTAAAATTAAATAGTTGTGTGTAGTATTTTAAGCAGTTGTAAAATAATTAGTATTCCATGCTGGAGGGAGTAGTTTGCATAAATTGTAAACCATTATGATTAAATTATAATTGAATACAATGTAACTCTAAAATATTATTATTTAAAAATATGGCAATGTTCTAGCAACTCAAATAGGAGTGAAAACAAAATCATGCTATCACCATCATACCTAAGGCTATTGAACAATACAAATTATTATAAAGTTACGAATATATTACAAAAATTGAGAAAATCATTTTGATTTTTTTTTTGAATTATTGTTTTTTGGAAGGTGACTTTTTTTGTGAATTCTTCTTTTTTGGAAAAGAACTTTTGTTTGACCCAGATGTAGATGAAGATGACGGTCGTCTCGTACTGTTTAAGATGTTTCCGCTGCCTCGCAAGAATTGACTGAAAGACTCCAATAAGTCAACAGTGATGTTTGTAGGTTCAGGAAAAGGTCGACGCACCACGACACTACCCTCGGGGTCAACTTCAACAGTGTTACTGCTACTGCCACTGGCTGAATTATCTACAAATACACAATGCAATGACTATGAAATGGAAATTCAATCATTTCCTGAACTTTGAATAAAATTATTTATTTCCAGTGGAAATTTTCCACAGACTAAATCTTTTTCACAATTACCAGAGTCCAAATTAATTAGTTTACCTTGACTAGTAGTTTCACTTGATGGCCCATCACTGATGACCATGACACTGCTGCCACTATTACCACTGCTACTGCTGTCACTGCCACTTGATGGTTCTATGAATGTAAAATGACTGGTTGAAATATCATAACACAGATTAAACATTTTGTGAATTAATTTATATGTCACCTTCATATCTCTGTAGGGCAGCCCTCTCTTTTGCTTCCATTTCGTCCAATTTGGCTTCGATGGCATCCAGGTTCCTGTCCAAATCGTTCAAAGTATTCCTCACTAGAGAGATGACATTTCCGTAGATATTGCCTGGAATTTGTGCAATAATTGAGATTAAAAACGAAGAGTTGATTACATCATGCAAAAAAAAATTTATTTACATATAATTTAACTTTATCTTTTAATTTATCTTTAAGACTTAAAGTTTAAGTTTAAGACTTTAACCCTAAATTGGGGTTCCTAATGAAAACCCTAGTTAAAATTAGATTTACCTAGTGATAATCTTGTGACAGGAGGAAATTCGGGACCTAAGGGTTCAGGTTGAGGCTGGACTACTTGGATTGTGCCAAATCTTTCTACTCGTGGACTCAAAGCTACAATCCTCGCCTCTGCTCTATCGATTGTTAAAAAACACATCTCCGCTTCATCTAATTGTTGCCTCAAATTTGGATCCATTTTAAGTACTGAGAGTGCAAAAAGCTAATCAAAATGACATTAAAAAATACAAGTTTTCCGAAAAGATTCTACGAAATTTCCTAATGATCTGGTCCTATTTAATTATACTCACAATTAAAGTATTGGACAGCAAAAAATTTAAGTAAAAGTAAGTATTTGTATAAAGGAGAAAAATTTGGAGACCGAATTGAAAGACAACCTTTAAGTCTCAAGAGTGGATAGGGAATGATTCTTTAAATAGAAAAGTTAAACATAATTTATATCTTAACTATAAGTAAGACACTTGCTCATGCGCAAGTATGAGCTCTATGATTTCTTAGAGAATACATACGTACTCTCACGATGCCCTGTAATTAATTCAAAACGCAGTACTGTATATTTAACAGAGGAGTGCATTTTGAGAAATTCTATACCCAAACCCACACAGACCCAAACCGGGTCTACAAATTTCCTCAGACCCAGACCCATTTAGACCCAACTTTTTTTGACCCAAACCCGACCCACCTCAATATTTTTTTGCCATCATTACATGGGTACAAAATACAAAAGAATTTGAACATTGTATAACGACAGATAAAAAAATAACAGTAATACATACTTAGATTTATTACAGTCTTGAAAAATATAAACGTAAAATTTTTTTAACATGCAAGCTTATGGAGAAACAGAGACATGTCAACTGTTGAGCCAGAAAGACTTGTGATTTGTTTTGTCACCATCCTTCCACTAGCTGAAAACAACCTTTCACTCTCTGCTGATGAGGCCGGAATTGCTAGAATTCTTCTAGCTACCACCCTCATCCGGGGCAAATCAGTTCTATTCTTCCAAAACATGAGAATGTCATCTGGCATAATTAATGAGAATTAATTAATCACAATTTTCAATATATTTTGAACTAAAATAACAACAGTAGAATATTAACCTGGTCGTTCCGTCAACCTGAGGTAACGATCTAATTCATCTCCTTCAGCGGGTTCATTGTAGTCATCAGCATATGGGTCAGAAGACGAAACTTTGGACTTTTTTTAGTGATGGTGGGTCAACCATTTCATCTTCTACTTGAGCAGCATTGATGAGCTCTCGTAGTCCTCGAATATTTACTTGTCTTGTTGGATCACCATCCAGTATTTTCAATGACTTGCACCTGTATTTAACAATTAAAATTATAAATTTTTATTTGAAGCAATTATTTTGACCTTTGCTGACCTCTAGAGGTCAGGGGTGACTAGTTA
>JAQIVZ010001494.1:0-31987 GCA_034700945.1 Arrhopalites spinosus
AGGTCTCAGACCCGGCGTTTATTTCATGTCCGGCTTTTATTTCGTGTCCGGTGTTTATTTCAGTTATTACGGTAGTATAATTAATTTTTATCTCAAGTAAATTAAGATTAAATTCTAGTAGAAATTGTTCTGCTAATGTGTTTCTTTAAATGAAATGAAAGAGATTTAGTTAAATAACGTTAATGTTAATTAACCCATTCATTTTCTCTCCATATTTCTTGTAGATAAAGATAACAATCAGGGTTCACATTAAAACGTTACAAACAAAAAGACCATCTCTACACTAAAAATAGATTAATAATAATGAGACTTTTCCAATGTCAAACTTAAATGTCTATCTTGCTCTGTTTTAATCTGTCACCAATTACGTTTATAATTACAATTAGATTAACTTGTACGTCATATAGGTATATACTGCAGTAAGACGTCATTTATTTTGATAAGAGTCAAAACATTAGAACAAACAATCAAGTTTTAATCATGTAAAGAACATGGCATATGTCATTTAGTAGGAAATGGACTTTTCGTTCAAAAGGGTGGTGATTGCATTGTCTGTAATAAATAATAAAAGCGTCAACTTTGAACTTTTGTCCCCCTATACTGAAAACACAACAAATGCTCTAACTTTAGTATAATTTAAAAAATAATTAATTAATTCGTCAACTTTTGTAGAGCTTAAAAACTAAAAGCCTGATGCTTCAAGAATTTTCCGCATCAGGATGACCCATATCTAAGATGGGCCATTTTTGTTCTATGGAAACATTTGTATAGGCTCATCGAATTATAGGAGGATCAGCAGCTTCCATTTATTCCATTCCTTGGCGTTGTGCTCTTTTTTATGAGGATAAAAACAAGGCTTTAAGATTTTACTGTGGATGTTCAATTATTGATGGTTAATTAATTTTAAACATTTTCAAGTATTAAAAATTGACAAAGTTATTTTTATACAGAATTTTGGGCAATCACAGCTGCTCATTGTACGAATGCTTTTGATAGAAGGTAATTTAATCTACTCTACATCTTCTACTCTTCGCTCCAATTTCTTCTTAATCTGAGAATTAAATTAATAGAAAAACAAAATTCTTTGTCAACATTGGTGATCACGATTTATCGACTACTACAGAGACAAAAAATAGAGTCATTCCAGTAGTCGCTGTCAAACAGCATGAAAAATACAACAGGATGACTATAAACAATGGTTATGTATTTTAACATATACAGTTAACTAGCATGTATATTTAATGATTATTTTATTTTTATTTTCAGATATTTCACTTCTACAATTGTCAAGTCCAGTAACTGATCAAGATAATGTAAGTAGAAAATCAACTTCAATTTTGTTTGTCTATAATTGGTAACCTCATTCATTTTTACTACAGGCTTCTCCTGTTTGTCTACCATTCAAGTTCCAAAACAAATCATTTGACAATGCTATTGTGACCGCAAGGTACATTCAAAAAATTAATATTCTTACATAACTCAAGACTTTGATGGATTTTCTCAAAATGTTATTTAATAAAGCGGCTGGGGCGTCACAAAAGAGAAAAATCGTGTGAGACCGTCGATTCTACAAAAAGTAGAGCTCACCGTCATTTCACCTCAACAATGTCGCCGTTCTTATGGAGTCAATAAAATTACCGAAAATATGATCTGTACTTATCGAAAAGGGAAAGATGCTTGTCAGGTTGGTCAACTAATCCAATTAAATTTAATCTTAATAAATAAAGCTAAATTTTAAATTTAGGGAGATTCTGGTTCTTCCATTGATTATTATGATCCCGAGACACACCGTCAATATGCTTTGAGTGTGGTACGTAAAATAAAATAATTGAATTGTTATTACGAATAAATTGATGCATTCCCTATTCAAATTTATAGGTATCTTTTGGACGAGGTTGTGGGCGTACATTTCCTGGAGTTTTTACTCGAATCACTAAAATGCTTTCATGGATTGAGACAAATGCTATTGGTAATTTATTTTTTAACCTTTCAAGAGTAAGTACAGAGTACAAAAATTTATTTATTTTAGGCACAACATTTTGCAAAGCTTAAAAAACAGAGGGTCATGGCTCTAACCGTTACATTTAAATTAAGGAGTCTTACGTATTCAATATTGTACAAATAAAATTGTCACGTTCATTCATTGTTCATTTACTCCTCTCTCTCTCTCTCTGAAAATTGAATAAATCGGGAATGGTTCCCCTCAAAAAATAATATAAAATATGAAATAAACTAATACTGTAAATAAAATAGTTAATTTTACAGGGGACGTAAATTAAAATGTTGACTTGAAGCGTCTGCCTCAACTCATCATTAAATGTGATGCTGGAGTGGGAGTGACGTGGAAATTAAAAAAAATGTCATTAATCAAAATTTGAGGTTAATATTAAAACACATCCTGCAAAGTTAGTTGCTACAAATACTCTTATATCTACGTAATTCATCTCACAGTTAAATTATTTTCAATTGACAAAAAATACACTCCCATTAAACTTTAACTACAAATATTTCTAGGATCCATCTTTAACCACAGTAAATGTTTTTATTACATGTAGTTTTGTATTTAGTGTAATAGTTTAGATATAAAAATTTATTTTACTCGATTAAATTTTTCAATTATGACATCAATCCATTGCAAGTTGGGACTCAAATGTATGGCGTAAGACAACTAGTTTGAGCAAAAACATTAGAAAAACAAAAGAATTTATACAGTTTCTCTCTCTCTCTTCTCTTCTCGCCAAAGACTTTCCATATTTAAAAAATAAAAGTTTCTTCTTTTTAGATTTAATTTAATTTTAAAGAATGTTCTTTTCAACTTGTCAGCAGTATTTAATTTGTGTGCTTGTATTTATATTAACGACGGTGTCATTTTGTGCTGTTCTTCCTGATAATAATGGCGGATCACTGGCCATTGTGGATAAAAGAATATTTGATCTTCGCTCAATATCTCCGGATGAGAATCGACAGTTAAATTCTAAAAATAGGGCTAAGGCTCCTAGTTGTACTTGTGGTAATAGAAATGAGGTGAATTTAAATACTTTATTAATTTAATTATTCAAAAGAATATATTTCAGAGACTATTTTAATTATTTTAGGATGATAGAATTGTTGGAGGAAGGGAAGCTAAAGTTGGTAAGTCAATTATTTTTATGATTAAAATTATTTTATTTTGAGGACAATATGTGAAATGTGGGATTATTTTAGGTGAATTTCCGTGGAGGTGTGAACTTTTCTTTGCTGACCAACAACAAGGCTTCCGACTCTTCTGTGGATGTTCTGTTATTAGCGAGAATTGGATTTTGACAGCAGGTTAATTTTATTTCAAATTATTAATTGACATTTAATATACCTATTAAAATATGAAAATTACTTTTTGAAATTATTTAATGTAGCTCACTGTACAAATGCATTCCCTGGTCGTCAAATTTACGTTGATGCAGGAGACTATGATTTGTCAAACAAGACTGAGATTGAAAATCAAGTGATAAAAGTGGAGAAAGTTGTTCAACATGAAGATTACAACACTTTGTCTCACGACAATGACGTCTCCCTTCTAAGGCTAGAGAAACCTTTGAGTTTCAGTCGAACTGTAAGTCTCCTTAGTTATTTTGGACATCACTGAAGAATTATCATTTAAATTATTTTCTTGTAAAAGGTGAGTCCAATCTGTCTACCATGGAAATTTGGGGGCAGAAATTTTGAGAATTCGACGGTCGTCGCATCTGGTTCTGGAACAACAAGGGAAGGTGGATCGGTGTCTAAAATTCTTCGTACAGTAGAATTACCACTGTTGACAACTGAAGAATGTAGGCAGTATTATGGGACTAGAATAGTCACAGACAACATGATTTGTACTTATCAACCTGGCCTTGATACGTGTCAAGGTGATTCGGGTTCTTCTATTGACATCAAAGATGATGAAACTGGTCAATATTATGCCATTGGAGTGGTGTCATGGGGTGCCGGTATGTTTCAAAATAATTTAATACTTAAGTGGTGGAGTTTTTGAACAATTAATTTAATTCAAAATTTAATGTAGGTTGCGCAAGAGTTGATAAGCCAGGTGTTTATGCCAAAGTTGGTAATTTTCTGGAGTGGCTTGAAACAAATGCCGTTGGTGAGCTTTTTTATATTATGATTATATTTAAAAAATTTCTGATCTTGACGTTTTTTTAATGGTTAAAATTTTGAATTTTATTTCAGGTGACAGTTTATGCAAAGCATAAAAATAAACAGATATTCTACATTCTATTTTTTCTACACTTTGGACGACGAAATTTTTATAAAATTCGAAAAATCATTTTGAAAATTCTTTTAAGTTTTTATTGTTGAGCAATAAAGTTAATCTAAGATCGTAAAAATAAAAGGCTGAATTATGGTGCTGCTAGTACAAAGATGTAAGAATGAGAATAAATTATAAATCGAAATCATCAGTTCATTAAATGTTATACCATTAAATTAACAAATACTCTTTTTATGCATTTTGTAAAAATAAATGAACGAGTCACATCATCTTTTTGGGAAGGAAATTATTACATTAGTCATCAAGCCCATATTTTGGAAAAAGCTGAAGTCATTCGTCAGGATAAATAAAATTGTTGTCAAAACGAGTCGGATTCAATAATGACATTTATTACTATAAAATGGAGAATTATGTAAATGAAAAGATCATGTGCACATTATTTGGCAAAAAGAATGTATCATTGTGGGATGAAAGTAGCACCATTAAAAACTTATTGTTAGGTCAATTAACTTTAGTTAAAGGCTGTTTTTTCTTAATCACCCCACCATCTGACATCTCGCACAATGCCACCGTACCTATTGCACCGAAAGAAACACGAGGGAGACGACCGAAAAGCGGGCATTCTTCGGCAGCTCGTCCAGGAGGGCAAGCCTTGCGCCAACGAGGACGTCCACGAAAAGTGTCCCAGGCCCTCATGATGGATGATTGACAAGCAGATGGCCACATTTTAATTTTCACTGGACACCCACACTTATATTTTATTAATTTAATTTAATTTTAATAATATTTTATTTTTTTAAAATTAATTTTATTAATTTTGATAAATTCGATGTGAATCGGTTTGATTTGTGCCAAGGCCTGTTTTGTGCAGCTCCTTGGTCCATTTTTATTGAGTTTATCCCGGGAAAAATTCTAATTGTAATTTGGGCCTGATTTTTTGTAATTATTTAGTCCGGCCAAAAAAAATGTTTCCCGGCCAAAAAGAAATATTTCTGATATATTCCCGGCCAAAAAAAAATATTTCCCGGCCAAATAAAAAATTTTCCTTAGTTAAATAAGAGAAAGTAGAGGTCAATCATTACAATAAGACACATGCTCAGACAAAACAGCCACAGGAAAACTGGCAAATATAATGAATCCAGAATAATGTCTGCTTTTTAATGTCAATTTTTTTTGACAAATAAACCACAACACCGGGATATTATATTTCAAATTTGTAAGGAAAATGTACAAAATTTAATTGTAATTGAAACAGTAATGATAAATAGAGGACAATCAGTGTGTTTCAATTCTCATTTTAAATTAAGTTAAATGTATGATTTTGTGACAAGCTGCTTTTTTACATTATGGAAATATTTGCAAGACCAATTTGAAATACTTGGAAGTCCGATATTAGTTTTCACAAATGCTCTACTATAGTGAATACAGAATGGGTTGCCTGCTACTCAAATAATTCAGAGACTTGATTGGCATTTTTGATGTATTATTGACACGAGTTTAACTTTCTTATTATGTTAAATCTGTTCAATTAATTTTTCATTTAATCCAGACATAGTCATCATACAAATATACTTCTGCTAATCAAAAGAAGAATTGAACAAAAGATGACAAATGTTAGTTTTTGAGTCTCGTTCAAAAAATTTTGAACATTTTATACAATAGGCATGAAATGTTATAAATAGTCTGAAGGTTCACAATTTGAATTGGAATCCTCAGTTGGAATTAGGTCCTCAACTTAATTCTAGCTCTATTTAAATTACAATTTTTATTTATATAAATTCGTCATAATGAATTCAATCAAAGTTTTTACTTTTCTTTGTCTTTCCGGAACATTTTCGTTTGCTCAGGTAATTCCAGAACCAAGACAAGTAATTCCTGAACCCAGGCAAGTGATTCCAGAGCCAAGACAAGGCCAAATTAGGCAGTATTACACAATAGATGAGAATGAGTTGCTTTACCAGTCAACCAACTACAAATTCGGTCAAGCTTACAATTTAAACGATTACTTTGCATTCCACGTGTCATCTCCAATCGGAACAAGAATTGAAATTGACTGCCGTGATGTCCATATTGAATCCAGCAGGGAATGTAAAAAGGATGCCCTAGTCGTCTCTGTAACTGGGAGCAAAGACTTTGCTGATGGAAAGGGTGTTTGTGGACGTGGTTCCTTTGTGAAGACATCCATCGGAAATTCAATGACAGTCAAATTCTATTCCGGCCGGCGGAGAATTGGGAACGACAATTACAGATTCAGCTGTATAATCCGCAAAGTTACCGAACCTCAACAGGTTACCACTCCAGCTCCCGTACCAACGACAACAACAACACAGGCAACGACGACTGAAACAACAACAAAACTACCAACAACAACTACAACAACAACAAAACAACCAACGACGACCAAGACAACAACTAATCCACCAAGCGCACCAGTCAGTTATTCCAGTTGCAACTGCGGTGTAAGAAGAGAGGTACATGCGCGCATGTTTTTATTAAAGGCTTTAATTTAAAAACTTGAAATATAAAACTGCTCATTTAAATCATTTAAATAATTAATACAATGATATTTTTTATAGAGTAAAAGAATTGTTGGAGGAACGGAAGCAGAAATGAACGAGTTTCCTTGGTCAGTTTTTTTGGCATTTCTATTTCATTAGAGTTCAATGTCAACTGATCAACATGGTTGAAAAATTAACTAACTTTTGAGTGTTTATCATAGTAGATAAATTTGAATTTGTCTTATTAGGCGTTGTGTTCTTCATTCACCCACATTGGGAACTTTCTGCGGAGCGACAGTGCTTTCAAACAGATGGATCTTGACTGCAGGTATACCAAGAAGTGTTTTTTTTACTAAAAAATTTAACATGGAGCATTTCTTTAAAGATTTATACATTACCTGTATTTTTCAGCTCACTGTACCGACCACTTAAATGACGCTCAAAAAAACGACCTCGGAGTATCTTGCGGTGATCATAACTTGACGACTACCACTGAAACTAGGCATCAGTACATCAAAGTAGACAATGGCAACATTAAGCAACATCCACAGTACAATAAAACATTCCAGGTAGCCTGTGCCTAATTTAAAAAACATTTTGAACTGTTTTGCTATTAAGTCATGCTAACTTTTAAATTTTAAGTTAAAATTTTTAACCACATCCGTTTTTCTTCCTCACTTCAGATGGATCACGACGTCAGCTTATTGAGACTTACAAGAGACTTGACCTTTAGTGACACTGTAAACAACTAATTAAATTTAAGTGTGAAAATTGTTTTTATAATTCCGGTAAAAAATTAGTATTATTTCTTGAAATAGATCATGCCAATTTGCCTTCCCCTTCAAAGACAAGGAAATGACTGTGAAAAAAGTGGAACTGTAGTCACGGCAAGTGGATGGGGAACCACGCAACATAAAGGAACGGGTTCTCGAGTTCTTTTGAAGGTTGACCTAAATTGTATGTCAACATCTCAATGTCAACAGTATTATCCAAAGTCCATTAACAACAATATGATTTGCACACTGAGTGAGTTTATTGACATTTTTGTAAAAATACGTAGTTCAGTAGTTTTTAAATAGTAACTTTTTTTGTTTGACTTTTACCAATTTTAGAACCCGGTCAAGATACTTGTCAAGGTTTTTCTTTAAAATGAGCAATAGGTTTGAAAATTACGACTCTGACTAATAACTTTATTGCCAAAAAATTTTAAGGAGATTCTGGAGGCTCTATTGACTACAAAGATCCAGCCACTGGCCGCTTTTTCGCCATTGGTGTGGTGTCTTGGGGTATTTTATTTGCAAAATTATGACAAAGAGCAACTAATAAAATTTCTGGAATAATTTTAGGTGTGGGGTGTGCAGAACCAAGAAATCCAGGTAACTTTTTATCAGTAAATTACATTACCAGTACCAGTTTTAATGGGTTGTTCTAATAAACAAATTATTTTGAAGGAGTTTATGCTAAAGTCACAAACTACATTGACTGGATCAGAAGCACTACACGTAAGGACAAATAATATAAATTGGTTCTACTAGAGAATAACCATCTACTATTTTCCTTGTCACTGAAAATATTTTTTTTTGTATTTTCAGAGGAAAATTACTGCTCACCATAAGTCAAACATTTTTAAAAGGAATGTAAGACTTTACACATTTGTAAAATTGTAATAAATTTAATGTGACAGTATTACTCACACTTACAATAGAATTCTCTATTTATTAAATAAATTTTATTTAGCATTAAAAAATATTGTTTGGTTCGCTCTACAGTAAATGGCGACTTGGCCAAATGATTCAGAGAAAAACTGATATGAGCGGGATCTTTATTTTTAAAAAAAATGTAATCATAACTAATCGTTTGTCAGAAAACAACTCTGTCACCGCAAGAGTGACATAAAAGTCGAAATTCCGAAAACTTTCATTGTTATGCAATCATGAAAGTCACAACGCAAATTTTGTGGTGAATAAACTTTGTACGGGCACTGGCTGAATTTTTTTATTCTGCAGATTCAGAAGCAGAATTAATCTTACATGGTTCAGGAGTCAGTAACTAAAAAGTATCATAGACTTATTTAATTGTAAATTTATAATCATTTATATGTGCATGCAGTTTTTCTTCACAAAAAATCACAACTGACAAATAAAAGACCATTTAAATCAAAAGATAGGGGCATCTGCATCTCTTGAACCTATTCGAATAAAAAATAATATTGCATTTAAAATAAAACGAATAGTCTCTGACTGAAAATCAGTTAAAGAATTTCATGAAAACAAACTGTCAATCATGTTTACGAGTATAAAATAAAAATCTTTGATGTACCATCTGTAAAATTTTGTACTTGACAATTGTAATAAATCTGCTCAATTAATTTTTAGTTGTAGCTACAAATAATGTAGTCGTCACAGAAAAACAAATTTGCCATCAATGAGAGAGAATTCAAAGTATAAAAGATGACGGTAGTTGGTGGTTTTGACTAAAATTTTGATTGACGCATAGTACAATAAACAACAGATAGTATAAATAGTCTGAAGGTCCACAATTTCCAGATTTCAGTTGGAATGAGGTCTTCACCTTTATTCTAGCTCCACTAAAAAATTATTCCCTTCCATTCACCATAAATTCATCGTCATGTTTCCCATCAAAGTTTTTACTTTCTTCTGTCTTTCTGGAGGGCTTACTTTGGCTTTGGCCCAGGTAGTACCGGAACCAAGACATCCAAGACAGGTGATACCGGAACCGAGGCAAGTGACTTCGGAACCCCCTGAAGATGTGATTCCGGAACCAAGGAAAACAATTTGTAATTGTGGTGTGAGAAAAGAGGCATGTCCAAATATTTTATTTTCATGTCCTCTCAAAAAAAGCTCATACGTTTTTCTAATAAAATTCTCCAGAGTAAACGAATTGTAGGAGGAACGGAGGCAGTCAAAAATGAGTTTCCTTGGTCAGTATTTTAAAATTAATGTTACAAATTGTTTTTATATATGATTTAATTTACTGTAAATTTTCAGGCGGTGTATTTTAGTCGGACAAAATATGGGCCCATTTTGTGGAGGGACCATAATTTCAAAACGTTGGATATTGACCGCCGGTAAACTGATAACAATTTTAATTTGATTTAATTTTACTAAGAACTATTATTTCTTCCAGCTCATTGTACACGTGCCCTTAATATGACTGGTCATCCAAACAATGTCTCTGTTTCTTGTGGTGATCATGACTTGAGTAGAATTGATGAAGCGAAACATCAATACATAGCAGTTGACAAAATTAAACAGAATTTAAATTACAATAACAAGACACAGGTGTGAATTTACTCATGTTGTAATTTATCAGAATATTTTGAGTGTACAGAAAACATTTGACAACAATTTTGTAGGATCAAGACATTTCTTTGTTACATCTTGCAGAAGATTTGGATTTTGATAATCCTAATGTAAGTACAGAGAGGTTTAATTTAATTGATTAAAAATAGTTTCTTTAGTTAGTAAAGTTAATTGTTTAAAATTAGATCATGCCAGTTTGTCTCCCATGGAAAGGTGAAGGACATGACTGTGAAAAGAGTGGGACTGTAGTCACAGCAAGTGGATGGGGAACCACAAAATATAATGGAAGTGCCTCTCTTGCCCTTAGAAAAGTTGACCTGAACTGTATCTCCACTGCTCAATGTCAAAAGTATTATAAGGGCAAAGCAGTCAATGACAATATGATGTGTACTCTCAGTGAGAAAAATTTACTTTTATTTATCAGTACATTTTGAACACCAACTAATTTTTTGTGTCATTTCTATAAAATTATAGTGCCCGGTAAAGACACTTGCCAGGGTAAGATTTTCAAAATTAACAATTATTTTAAATATTACACTTTGACTAATAAACTTTTTGTTTTGTTAATTACAAAATTACCAGGCGATTCTGGTGGCTCAATTGATTACAAAGATCCATCCAGTGGCCGCTATTTTAGCATTGGTATCGTGTCTTGGGGTAAAATTGATTTTGTTGATTTGAAATGAGACAAAGAATATTATAATCAAGTTAATTAAATAATTTCAGGTGTTAAATGCGCAGTGGATAGAAAACCAGGTAATATTCAATATAAAAATTTAAATACAAGAACGCCTATTAAATTAGTAAGTAATATTTAATTCTTCAAGGTGTTTACGCCAAAATGACTCGCTTTCTTGACTGGATCAAGAAAACCACACGTACGTAAAAATTAATTATTATTAAAATGATATTGTTTTTAATTTTAAAATACTTTTAATTTTTTATGCAGAAGACGATAGCTTTTGCAGCCCGAGATAGCCCAAGCTGTAAAAAATCTTGGATGTGACCAAATAAATGTGACGCAATCATTTTGTACAATTATTTTTGTCATTAAATTCATGTAGGTATACATAAATTCAACATGGCAAAATTGAACGCAATCAAGTTTTTTTTGAGTCATTTTATACACCGTGTACATTTTCATTCATTTTAAATTGAGGTAAATTATTTTGCATCACTAGCAACGCAATCTCTGTAGTGAGCAAATAAAGCCATGTTTTGTCAATCATTATTATTGACACAGTGTGTTAATTTTTGTGAATTATTTAAGTTTAAAGCATTTTAATAAAGTAGGACTTACATAATTTTTCGCTTGAGAATTCAGCTCATCATTTTTACATTACCATAAAGTCTTCATGAGCGACAATGTAGATTTATGTGTTCAATTTCCGGGTCTAAAACTGTCCCTAGACTCCAATTTAATTGAATGGGCTTTACCTGTGTTAGTGGATTTTCTATACATTTCTAAGCGCGCAGCATTTTGATAAATTCATTTAATTAAATTTTAATTGTAGTTCATGTACGTGAAAACCACAAATTAAAATTAAATTGTTGGATTGTGTGCTCCCGGATTTGTATATATTCTTAGAAAACAGAATTAGCTTCTGAATGAGGGATTAGATCCAGTCTCAATTAGTCAATTTGCAGCTTTACAAAAAATAATCCATCGACAATATCGAGATCGACATAAATGATCTCAAAGCCGATAAATTGTTCTTTATTTTGGGAGCATTTACTTTGAAACCAGTTTAACTTGACTCCAAATCACTTGTCTTTTACGGGTCAAAAAAGAATTTTCGAATAGAATGCCCTATTATGGTCTTGTGGTTCAAAATTCTATTGACAATTCAATTTAAATTTGGTCAATGTCAGTAGAAAATTACTTGTCTAACAGAATAATTTTTTTTTAATTGGCCACTGAAAAGATTTTGTGTATTTTATGCAAATGACAATAAATGGTGTAAAATTTCACAGTACTTTTATTTAACAATACAAAAACGTACAAAAATAAATTAAATTTCATTCTACTTGACCTCACCTCGTCACAAGATTACGACAACTTCGTCCATCTCTAATATTTGCTGAGATCCAAGTTGCAACTTCTATAAATTTAAATTACAATTAAATAAAACATTTAATTCCAAACTTCAATGTATTTAATTAATTTCTAACCTGAAATACGAGTATAAACTCCAGGACCTCCTGATGCACATCCTTGCAATGGCCCTTTTTAAAAAAATTAATTAAATATTAATTTAATTTTAATTGCCAGAAATTATCAAAAATATTCTCACCCCATGAGACAATTCCAATTTGAGAGTACTGAGAATGTTGAGAATTTTGATCAGGAGGTTTAGGCAATTGTGCCATCATGGGTCCTCCACTATCACCTGAAATGAATTTATTAAATTAAAGTCAAATTAAAAAATTTAAGTTCACATATTTACCTTCACATGAATCTTTATTGAGGGCAGAAGCACACATCATGCGGGGCCACAAAACTCCAGAGGCTGGATAAAATTTTTTACACTCTTGATTGCTCATGATGGTCAAGTTGACATGTTGTAAAGTCGGGGATGTTGGTCCTCCTAAAATATTTTGGAGCGTAATTTCCTGAATTTAATACAAATTTAAATTATTTAATTAAATTTACCAGTATAAGATCTTCCCCAACCACTTGCTACTGCCGTAAGTCCTTCCCATTGTTCATCATAGTCTTCTTTAGGTAAACAAATATTCAGTAAATTAGGGCCGCCATGATTGGCTCCTAAAATGACTGGCTCACTGAGTCGGAGAAGAGCTGCATCGTAATCATTGTAGTAAGTGTAGTCAGGATGTTCTAGAATGTCGACGACATTCAAAATTATTTTGGCTGTTTCATTATCCACTAGAATATTATGTTCAAGGAGGACCACTTGAATTTCTTCTGCCTCATAAAATTTGACACAATGAGCTGCTGTGAGAACTGAAAAAATGATTTTTTTGTTAACAATTTGAATACCAGATTAGTTTTGATTTTTAAATCAAACTCACGGGGAACCCACCATATAAATTGTTCACAAGTGTACCACCACAAAAGGGCATTATTTCTCCTTTTTTTACTAGGGCGGCCATGAATAAATATTGATTGACCTCTGTTTCAATTCCATTGACAATCTTCTTGTTGGCCACAACGTCTCCGCAATCTTTTTTTAATTAAATTAATTTTAAAAATTTAATTTGTCATTAAATACTGAAATTTTTTAAAAAATATTTACCACAATCAAAACTGTCTAAATTTCTCAGGTCACTGTGAACGTCTGAATGAGGTTCTGAAAAAAGTTTTGAATTTAATTGATTTTTAATTAAAATTAATTAGAGGAAAATTATTCACAAATTTAATACCATCATCAATGCAAGTAATTTGACACTGAAATCCATAACCAGGTAAATTAAGAATACGATCAGTGTGAAATTTAATGGCGGCATTGTTGTTTAAAGTTAAATTTTGAGGGCCATTTCTGCCGCAAAATCTACAGAACAAAAATAATTAAAAGTCTAATATTAATTTTCAAATTTTTTTTTTATGAAAATCAAGTCAATTATAGTCAGCTGTTTTTGTGTAGTGATGGGCACTTGCTTAGAATATTTGGTAGAGTTAACCATAATCTCCAAAGTATCAGCACAATGAGCATCATTTAAACTGAATATGGGGCAGGATATACTCATGTTACAGTCAGCCTATAAAATAATTTTAAAAAATTTAAATAATTTTCATTAAAGTACTACTTACTATTATTTTTTGTTTTTTTCATAAAATAAAAATACATAGACATGGAATTTAATTCTAAAATCAAGACTTGGTCTACTCAATGAATTTAGGGAACATTTTTTCAAAGTTCACCCAAAAATTCCACTTGCAATCCGTTGAAATGGGGTATGGTCGATCTGTGCCAAAATTTGGACTCTCAATCAATGCCACTTCTCCCTTTTCTATTTCAGCTTGTGAGTTACAGGAAAATACTAAGAAATTAATTAAATTAATTAAATTTTTCAACATTTTTCTTGTTGTTATATTTTCAGTGTCTACAAACTTTTTGGATCTCCATTGGAAGACCATTTTGGAAATGGGTCTACTTTGAATGCATTACCAATCTTGTCATTTCTTTGAGACTGCACTCTCTAAATATTAAAGTTTTAGTGGGGTTAATATTTAATATTTAAAAATTAAATTAATTTGTACCTTGTTCGGAATAGAAAAGACAAGAGTTGATGAAGTCAAAATGAAGAACCAAATAAATGGCCACATGTTTTACCAAAATTTGGTAAAATGAAAATATAATTCTTGATCTCAACTCTCCCACGCTATGCTGAGCCCACATTAAAAAATGAGCTTTTATATATAGCTCCACACACAAAGAGAGTCAAATGACCTTTAATTCCAGATAAAAGTGAGTGCGTGATGTCACAAACTTTATTTATTATTTTTTTTTACAAACAAACAGGAGAGAAATGTGAAGTTTCCCCCAAAAAAATAGATGATAAATATGGTGAAACTATCCAAAAGAAAAAATAATACACGGAAATTTGACTCAATTAATTTCAACGAATCATACAAAGAGAGTCTCGTTTTTTTGAAACAAAGCAAATTGTATTAATTGACAAGTTAGTTTGGTTAATTTACTACCCCTTTACAAATATAACAGTTAATTTTTGTAACATTAGACAAACAAAGTCTACATAATGACGATCATCCAGAGCTTCCAGCCTAGCTTCCTGCCTCTCTTGTGAAGTGCAAGGTCAGTCGTTAGTCATTAATTGTGGATTAACTTTTTTCTCTTGTACTCTCTGACTCTTCCATTTACACACTTGCTTCCTGAAATAAAATTGCAAGTTGCATTTCACCTGTCTTGTTTTTTTTGTGTCTCCAGATGAATAACATGCAAAAAACACAATACGTTTTTGGTGCGTAGAAATATGTTGAGAGACAAAAATTATTCATGAGATTCTTTCCTAACATTGACAGTCTTCAACGCATCTCTCAACGCACGTGCTTACAGTCTACAGACTTGTTATTGGTGAATTGAATTGTCATGCAATCGAATTTAATTGTACTCGTACTTACATGACGTTCAAATTAAATGACAAATAATTTTAACCTTAGCAATGAATCTTTTATCCTTGTTCTATTTATTCTGAACACAAGATCATTGCCAAATATTTTTCATCTTTTTGTGTGAGAACCAAATGAGGGATGAGGAATGAGTCATGTCGGGGATTTTTTATCAAGATGGATATTCAAAATATTAGTAAACAATCAAGTTTTTTATTTATTTTTTAATTTAATTTAATTAATTATCAAGATTTAAATTAATTTTCACTACAAAAAGTACTGTCCTCAGTAGTTTTCATTATCCAAGGTAATATTTCTGCAAGCAATTTAAATCTCATTAAAAATTTAATTTTAATTGAAAATTAGAATTAATTATTTTTACTTGATGTTTGTATATAAATTCCAGGTTTTCCAGCATAGCCCGAAGAGACAATGCCAATTTGTGTATAGTAAGGAAACTTTCCCTTGACGAGAGTCATGAGCATTGGTGAGCCGGAATCTCCCTAAAATTTTAAATATTTAATGAAGTTTAATTAATTAACTTAATTGTTTATTTAATTGTACTTGACAAGAATCTTGAAATGGAGAATACGCGCATAGTTTCTCCGGTCTGATTTTACGATTAGGATAAATTTTTGAACAATCCTTTTCCCCCATGACGGTCACATTGACCTTTTCAATTTTTAACAATGGATACTTTTCTCCAAAACCACAAACTGTCACATTTTGTCCCACATATTGTTTCCACGAGTCATTAAATTTGGGTAGGCAGACGGGGATAATTGTGGTGGTGTCATTTAAATAAAGTTTGTGTGTTAATTTTAATAGGGCTGCATCATAGTCCAGGCGAATTGGATTGTAATTTGGATGAAGAATTATTTCGGAGATTGATAATCGTTGCATTGTCTTAACTTCCATCATGTGATTTAGTTCATTGTCAAAGACAATATCAAAACTAGATGTTCCTCTCCTGTTAAATGTTAAATAAGTAAAAGGGCAATTAATTTTAAATATTTAATTTAATTTTGTGATTTAGTTTAAATTTTATAGTCAGACTTGTACGTGTTTTTTTTGAGTTGTTCTAAAATGAAATTACGCAGGTGAGACACAGTGAGCAGAAGTGAGGATCCATTGATCAGTGAGGATGGAACCACCACAAAATATTCGGTCAAGTTTATCAACAAGAGCCACTATAAATGGAAATTCATTGGGGAAAGTGGCCGTTCCGTTCAACATTTTGGGATTTCTTAGTCTTCTTCCTCGACCACATTCTAAATTTAAAATCAGTTTTCAGGGAGAATCACAAAAATGTAAAGTCATTTATAATTTAATTCATTTTTTACGACAAATTTTAGATGATTTAATTGTTCCTGGTTGTAAAGTTGAGACTTTTTTGATGCCTTAATTAAGTCAAAAATTAAGATGAAATTAATTAACTTTCTTTTGTGCTAGTGCTAAAGATATTTGCATACCTTTTGGTTCACAATCAATGCGACATCGAAATCCAGTCCAAGGAAATTTAGGCCAAGCATTAGTTTTAAAAATAATTTTAGTTTTTCTATCCAATTTAAGCTCCTTGGGAGAATTCAAGCCACAATGTCTTGTGGTCCAACCATAAAAGTCTTGAATTTCCATGTAGTCCAAACAGATCAAATCATTTAATCGAAATTTCGGACAATTCATCATCAAGTTGCAATTATCTGAGGACTACAAATAAATGCATAGAATATCAAGTCTATTTTAATTAGAACATAATGCCGGATCACAATTAAGATTGTTTTTTTGGACTAAATTAAAATTATTTGACCGTTGTACATGGACATTCCATTCACAGCTAATGTCAGTGGTGTATCCCCAAGTAGTCCCAAATCCTGTTTATTTAACTCAAATTGAAGATTCTGATTTAAAATAAATTAATTGTGTTTACTTACCTGGACTTTGAACAATAACTGACTGATCACTGTACACTAATTTCGTCCCGTTGCAAGGTATAACTGAATTAATGAATTTTAATAATTAAAAAATAATTAATATTATGTCCTGAAATAATTCAATAAATTGCTTTTTACTTGTAATCGATTTATGACTGAATTGCTTCTCATTGTTTTCTCTGTGAGTGTCACTTGAGACACTCACACACAAAAAAAGTATCAAAAATTTGACTACCATGATTAGAAATGGAATTTTAAAAATTTCAAATGTATTTAAATGAGAAAAAACAATTAAAATTTTCAATTACTACAGACAATTTGTATGAGAGATTAAAAATGATTTTTTGTCTAGAACAATAAACATGGTTACAGTTAACTTGATCTCATTTACAAAACTGACAATAATCTGGCCTCTGTAAAGTAGACTAAAAAAAGAATCCTCGTGTGTCATAATTTGAGTGACATAATCCAACATGTATTTTTATGTACCTTCACTGTGTACTAATACAAGTGTACATGTCATTTTGACTAATTTAAGAATGAGACTGTGTCAAGTATACATGATGGGAGGGGGGAGCATTATAACATTAATTGATTTTTTATTCAAATCTCCCTTTGTCATCCTCACATGTTCCGCCAAGTCACATCAATAAAAAAACAAGACAAACTTTGTTTTGAATGAAATTATTACGAAATCTCAATCAAATTATTAACATGTTTTATTACATTAACCACAATAAATTATAACATGAAAAATAAATACATAACGATACAAAATGTCTCTCATTCTCTTTTTCTTTTAGTAGAATCAGACAGAAATTTTTTTGTGATAGCCATTAAATCTCAAAAACTTTTATTTTTATTTTCCCCATACTTTCACCATGCAAATACATTTAAAAAAATTTTTACAATAAATTATGTCCTAATTACAATTAAAAACTACCAGCACACCATACTGCATCTTGGGTATTTGCATTTATCCAATAATTGAAAGCTATTTAAAAATTCATATAAAAATTCATATAACAAAATTAATCCAAAATATTTTTTTTTAAATTAATTAAATAAATAAATTTAATTGACTTACAAGTCGTTCTTGTGAAAACTCCTGGATTATAGCGATTTCCACACCCGAATCTAATTATTTAAATTTTAAAATAATTAATATTTATAATTCGCAATTATTGTCTAAAAATGCATGTTAATGTAAAATTATAAAATTCTAACCCCCAACTGGTGATGCCAACTTGAGTAAATCTTTTATTTTCCCAACTAATTAGAGGTCCACCTGAGTCACCCTGTACACAAAGAATAAAAAAATAAAGATAATTTGTAATATAACACAATAATTAGAAAATATAATAAACTACTCACAGCACAAGTATCACGACCACCCTCAGGAAATCCAGCACACAACATATTATCAGTAATTTGTGGTGGAAATTGGGGTTGATTACTATGATAATCATTACAAGCAGCATTACTAAATATTTTCATGATAACTTCTTGTAATTTTGGTGATTTTTTGCCATCCTCCATCAAAGTTCCCCATCCAGCTCCAATGACATCAGCCCCTTCATACATACGACTCTCATTCCTCGGGAGACAGATGGGAGTGAGAGTAAAATTGGTAATGTCAACGGGTTGGTCTAATCGTAAGAGAGCAACGTCAGCATAGAAAGTGGAGTCGAGATAGTAATGGTAAGGAATTATCTCTGCCACTCTCCTCTTGATCGTCTTTCCAAATGTTTCCGTGTCATTCTCAAAATCATGCTCATTGAGAACCACGATGAGATCATCCACACTCTCACTGGATCAAGTGAAAGAGAAAAAAAACATTAGTTGAAAAGAGAAAGATAAACAAAAATTCTTATACAATTTGACATGCCTATCCTACACTTATCATCTTTCCCAAACTAAATCCCATTTCTCCTTAGCTAGAGAGTTGTCTCTCTTAGGTTCACCTCAACTCTGGAATCTTTATCTCCTCGTTATTTTATGGTCATCTCACGCAACACACCTCATTTGTAATTTACACTCAAACATCCCTTCTCACTCATAAACCATGTGCCCCTGCCCATGTCCCCTGTAACTGTACTGGCTCCAGTTTTTGTACGTGATTCCATAAAAAAAATTCTCTCTTTTTATCCAGTCAGGGAACTCATGGAGCGTAAAATTTTCATCACGTCTTCTCAGGCACAATTTTTCAAGTCACAAATCCCTTCAGTTGGAGAGACGAGAGACTTGAGTTTGTTAGTTTTTCTCTCTCTTTTGATATACCAATTAAAATGGTGTAGTTTTATATTCCAGTTCTCTCTTATTTATAGAGTCAAAAGATTAGTCTAATTATGGCTTTTTTATATGAGATCATAATCACTCTTCTATTTAAGCTTTGAATTAATATCATGTTTGAAAACATAAAAAAATATCTGTTTTTAATTATAAAAAGAATTTAATTATACACATAATTGCTTACTCTTCCATACAGTGGGCGGCGGTGAGGACTGGAATTTCGGAAAGTATCAAAAGATCATTATAAAAATTAAATTGCACACAAAAAAAAGATTTTCTTTATATTTATAAGGAAAGATTAAAAATCATCAGAAGATTTCTGATTTAAAAGCCAAAAAACGAACCATAGCGATCGTTGATGAGACTACTACCACAAAATGGAAGTTTCTTGTTCTCATTCATAATCCCGACTACCCATGGATACCTTTTATAATGATAAAAAAATAGTTCATATTTTAATTTAAGATATATTAATTAATTCATTTTTATTGAACCTCTTCAAATATTTTATAATAATTACTCACTGAGAGACCGCAGGTTCTCTCCCACCAACAATTCGGTACTTGTAACCATTTGGAATTCCACACTCTAAAAAATTCATTGATCATATTAAAAGCCAAATTGATCATTTTATAGGAAAATATCCCATTTCTATTTTTTTAATGGGCCACGGGCCTCAAAAAAAGTCCCAGTATCCCACCATTAAAACGTGCAAAGGGTTAGAGAGAGAGGAAATGGAATCAATTAGTGAGACTCTCTCTCTCTCTCTTGTACCATCTTGATAGTAACCAATAGTGCATAATGATTTATATTATCCTCGTTCCTTTCAAAATACAGAGAAAAAATAGAGAGAGGAAGGAATTTCCTTGTAGGAAATAGAATCGATAATATTATTCCATTTTATCTCATGTTATACCAAAAAAAGCAAAATGATTCATGTCCAAGTCAAAATATTGACTATTTTATTTTGGTAGACTTTTTATTTGATGAATATGGATCATTTTGCTTTTCTAATCTTCTTTTTTTATATATAAAAAAAATTGTATAGGCTATAGGCTTATGATGGGATTGGGATAGATGTCTGGTTTTGACAGATCATTCAATTACATGCTCCCCATCATTTCCATAGAAGACCATCTTTCAACCATAACAAGTAATTAGATGGCTAATGAATACGTTTGAAGAGAGAGAGAGAGAGAGAGTAAGAAATCTTTTTTTTATGTGCTTCATTCTTTCCTTACGACATTTATTTGTGAGTTGAGGTTTCGGGAAATTAAATTCTCGTCTGACTTTGGTCTTGGTCTGGGGCGATTGTGATTTTGACTCGAATTTGATTGTCGTCAATATTTTCTTATCCCCCCCCTGTCCCACAGATGACAAGCCCAATTCTTCCTTTGTGAAATTTACTGTATGACGAATATGAGTAAAAATCAATTTTTTCCATATTTTTTTATACATAAAAATGTACACAGTACATTACACACAGAATTTAGTTACCTTCATACTGGACACATTTAACTAAACATTCAAACTCTAAATTGGATGGCTTATCAGTGAATCTATAAGTCACGTCAAGGATTCCCCCAGCCGCCGTCATTTCCTGGTCTAGTGGCGTCGTTGTATTGTCACAATAACTGTAGAGACAGAAAAAAAGACAAAGTGAAATTCATGGCGGACACAATATTATTTAAATTGAGAATTGAGGTTGTTTAAATATTTTTGCATTTAAATGTGTTCTAAATTAAAACTTTTCTCTCTGTTAAAAATGTAAGTGACTACATCAATAGAAAAGTTATTGAGACAAAAGAGAGAAAATGTTGGTCAGAGTCACTCACTGTGACGTAAAAGTTTCACCAGAATCTGTGATCTGTAAATAGCTCTTCCGACAGTCACCCTCCCCAATTGTCTTGAATTTTGGGCAGTGGATGCTGGGTGTACAGAAGAGATTGCCCTGTTGAATATTTAAATAAAAAAAATGAATTTTCTATTTGAATAGTTTTTTTTCATAAATAATTCATTTTTTTTAAACTCACAACAAATCCCCAAGTACAACGTTCACTCTCTGTCTCATTTAGAGCCACGTGATGACTTATAATTAAACCTTCACCTTCATTAATAAAATGAACTCCACATTCAGGATCTGTAATTAAAAAAAGTTTTTTAATCTATTTTTCAAAATAATTTGAAAATTGTGTAAAATTTTACATCGATGATAATGATAATCCCCAATTTTTTCTCTCGTCTGATTAAAATAAGGCTCGTTGAAAGTATCATGAGTTCTATTAAAATAAGGGCTTTGTAAAAGTAAAAAAATTGGGAAAGGAACTGGATAAATGAATGGGTTGTCTCGATCAAAAGCCTTTAAAAAATTAATAAAATTTATTAAAAATAAATTTTAATAATAACAGTTAAAAAATAACTTACATTTCCATAAGTTAAAGAATTATTGATGGGTAGAATGGCTCCATGAATAAAAATATTTAGATTGATAAAAAATGTCATAAAAATAAAATGGAGACTTGTAGAGGACCACGTCCTTGAAGGAAGAGTTGCCATTGTTAAAAATAAAACTGTTAAAAATAGGAGTGTAAATTATGATCCGATTAAATGGTTTATATGATTTAAAAAAAATCTTCTTACTGTGACAAAGATTTGTGGGAGGATTTTAGTCTAGGAAAATTCTGAGAAGTTGGAGGGTCGCTGGGAATGACGGCGGAAGTAAGATGATGAGAATCATGGGCCAGACACAACTGTGTGAAAATGTGCTCTTGGTAGAGTACACTCAATTTGATGAGAGAGAGGATTTTTGCAAATCTTTTTTTTTGCCGTCTTTAGTCATGGATATTTATGAGGGAACATGAGTTTGGGATGCAAATGACATTTATGTAGTTCACACAAAAAACTTAATGTATAGGAAATGCAGTCAGCTTAATTACAAATGAATGCCTTTGACTACATTTGCCAGAATTTGATTGTCTTTTTCCCTAATCTGCGTGGGGGTGTACGACTATTATCAAGAGAGAGAGAATTTTAATTTATTTATTCCCAGTCTCCAGTGTATTCCACACACACACGCAATATTATTCCCCTAATAAATCTTTTTTCTGTACAGATTACCCAAAGAACAAATAAAGATTTTGGGCTATAACAAACTCTTTAAATTTAATTTAATTATATCATCAAAAATTTATCACTTTAATTCATTAAATTCTATTTGATAAAATGAAGGGACTAAAACTATGAACTTTTAATGGGGAAAGTTGAATGAGGTTAATTTTATTGAAAATTAATGAGCCAATAGAAATTCATTTGATTTTCTTTTTTTTATCTGTACTTTACAGAAATTTCATAATTGTGTTGGTCTGGTCAGGATTGGGAATAAAATTTAATAACCCGGGCATTGGGTTGTTGAAATTACCCGAGGGTGTCTGGGGTTGCTGTATCGCCATAGTAAACACCGCCATTATTATAAGGGTTGAGTTTGATTTTGTGGAGGGATGGGAAGATATGGAATTGGTGGGGTATAAGCCACAGGATTTTGTTGTTGATACGGAATCTGAATGGGTTGATATGGAACATTGTACGGGACTTCTTGATTAACGATGGGAGGGCTGGCGTAGACAGGTGGGGCTTGGTATGGTAGAGAACTACGTAATGGAAAGAATGTTTGGTCTGGATTATTAGACAATCATTATTATTTAATTGTTGTCAATCTCTGTGACCAATAATTACTACAATTATACAGTTAATTAAACAATTTATGCAATCTGTACATACCCGGATGTAGTCACAGGTGGAGAATATTCATTACTTTGTACTATTCCGTTAGGCACATATGATGCTGCATTGGGTGGAGATGCATAGACAGATGGATTATATTGAGTACTATTGATTGGGGCAGAATATACTGGAGAAACTACTGGATATACTGGAGATGGAATTGGAGTTGGTGTAATTACTGGAGGAGCATACACTGGAGTAGGTACTGGAAGATTGTAGACTGGTGAAGATACCGGGGGATTGTACACTGGAGTAGGTAATGGAGGGGTGTATACTGGAGAATTGTACACGGAAGATGAGACTGGAGGATTGTATACTGGAGTAGGTTCTGGAGGATTGTAGACTGGATAAGCTACTGGAGGATTGTACACTGAAGAAGGAACTGGAGGATTATAGACTGAAGACGGGACTGGAGGATTGTAAACTGGAGTAGGGACTGGAGAATTGTACACTGTAGTAGGTTCTGAAGAATTGTATACTGGAGGATTGTACATTGGAGAAGGTACTGGAGGAACCACTGGATAACTTGTAGTATAATTTTGACTACTTGCATAAGGATAATTCGTTTGATTTTGGGGTGCTGGATACGAATTAACTACAGGCTCAGAGTAATACACTGGAACCGTTGTGTTAATTGCTACAGGTGGTAATACTGCATAACTATCTACATTTTAAATGAAAATAAAATCAATTTAGAATCAATAATTTTTAATTGTATTTGAAAATGATTAAAATATCAAAATCATGAGCATACCTGCATACGATGTTCCAATAGAGTGACAAATAACATAACCCTCAAATTGAGTAAGGGACTGAGTAATGGGTTTTCGGTAGTGTTTCACCACCACAAAATTTGAGGTAGACTCAAATGTCACAGGTAATGAGTTGTAACCACAAGCTCTAGGATATAATTTTGAGCATTAAATCTCGTCTGGGTTGTTTACACACAATAAATTGATTAAAGAAAGAAAATTGAAAATTTTTAAAGTGGAAATTAAATATGATAAGTGCTGATAAATTAAATATTTATCAGCACTCATTCATGAACTTGAGCCATAAAGTTGTCAAACTCGCATATAAAATAATAGTCAAAACATTTTACCTATGTCAATACTTTTAAATCATTAAAAATTTTCAGTTCCTTGTCCATTACAATAATTGTCCTATTTTCTGAGACTTACTTGACAATAGTTTGATGATCCCCAACAGAAACATATTGAACACTACATGGTCGATCTCCTGGAGAATAATCTTGAAAATGGACCATGAGATGACATTCATCACTCGTCAAAAATGTCCAGGTACAAGTTGGTCTTCTGTACTCATCTGTTGAACGATAACCACCGAAATAATTGTATTCGAGATTATCTCCGCCATATTTCAAATTTTTGAAATAATATTTGTGATCCTGTTCCACATTCACTGTTGATGCACAAGGGATGTAATTTTTCTCTTCTTCTATGGCCTTATCAAATTTTAAATAATTATTTTACCAATTTTTTATTATTTTAATTTTAAGCACTCTTACCTCATCCGGATCATCTGGATCACATTTAATTAAATGAAAATGAAAGAGTGACAACAGAGTCACCAAATAAATTGGCAACTTCATAATTCAAATGATTTTTTAAAATTAAAAATCACTCAAAATGTAAATGCACAATGAGACTATCAGACAGAGACTGGGTGAATTGATTCTAATTGAATATGGTGGTCATCTTGTAAAACAAATGTAAAATTATTTATTTAGACTGTATCTCATTTCCTGTTTATTAAAAATTATTTTAAATAATATGTTGCTTCATTTAAATGACAATGCTATGAATGGTGTTGCAACCAAAGTCATAAAATGAAGTTTTTTTTGATAGCCATGCAGTTTTATGTACAACAATTTTTGGACTTTCTATGTAGAGCATTTTTACATTCCGATTGACAAACAAATTTAATTTGCTTGCATGAGGAATAATAATTGTGTTAATTGTTTTGTATTTATTGAATTTTTTTAAAGTCACATAGTTTTTTTAGCTTAATATTTTAAAGGTCGTGACTCATACAGAGACTCAGGCACAAAAAAAAATTTTGTAAATAAAAATCACAAGAGTCGATCCAAAATATAAAGATCAAGACTCGCACCAAATGGCATCCTATAAAAAATAATACAATAAATTTACTTCATTAAATTCTCCACCATTTTAAATTACACTTACCCGAGTATGTGAGTGAATCCAATCAGTAAGTCCTGCAATGAATAAATTGCAATAATTATATGTAGTTTTATTTTACTCACATGGGCAAACGCCTCATAAGTAGCTATTTTTTGATAGCTAGTTTAATAAATATTTAATGTTTTAATCAAAAATTACCTGCAAGCCGTGTATACACTCCAGGTAAATTAGGCCTTCCACAACCCCGACCCCAACTAACTAAACCAGCTAAAGTATAGTGGCCCTGCTCATGAATAATTAGAGGCCCCCCACTGTCACCCTGCAGAAAACATCACTTGAATTATTAATTTATTGACCACGATTAATATAAAAATAATTTTAATATAAAAATATTTTTTATATATTTTAATAACTATTATTAAACTTACCACACAACTGTCCCTGGACCCTTCTAAATGTCCAGCACAAATCATTTGTTTTGTGACGACATCCTTTGCACGGTAAAATTCTTGACAGAATGAGTCATTAAATATTTTGACGGAAGCTTGCATCATTGAGTCTGATGGAATGCCACCTTTTTAAAAATCATTTAAATTAAAATTAAAATTTTTGAATATCTCTCTTCTTTTGACAATAGAAAACTGTACAAATTCCACGAAAAAAAGAAAGTTGAACAAGAAAGAGTTGACAATTTTTCCTCAAAAAAAATGAAACATTTTTCTCCAATCCGTCAAAGAATACTAAGAATATACTGAAAAAAGGTACATCTAAATAAAGTATAAAGTTTTATATAAGGAGAAAGTATGGGAGTCTATAAAAAAAACCTAAATTTTTTTATCATGAGAAAAAAAAGAAGTACGGAAATGTTCCATGAAAAGGGTGACTAGCGTGAAAGGAGTCTCATTTGTGCCTCGATGCAGAATTGATTGCTTTGTCCCTTGTTCAAGATAAACCGATTTCTGATGTGACTATTGAGTCAGAAGGAGAGAGAGAGAGAGAGAGCGTTTTTCTATATAAAAAGAGCGTCCCCCCTCTCTCTCTTATATGAAGACATATGATGGATAATAAGTGTTCGTTCCTTCAGTGACGGAACCTCGTTTACTTAATACACTTTTCTATGTAATACTATTAAAGTGAAAGTGAAGAAAGATTTTTTTTTGTCCAAAAAAAGACTCACCCTCTTTCGTGAGACCCCAGCCGGTAACGATTCCCTCAAAATCATCAAAAGCTGTGTAAGCTTTCGACTTGTGAGCTAAGCAGATTGGCACGAATTGAGACTCAAACTTATTCTCCATCCTTCCAAAGTCCTCCTCCTTGGTCTTGGAGAAAGATGAAGTTGAAGAAGAAGAAGAGAAAAAAAAAGATTTCATTGTCATCAAGAGTTTTGATTAGCCTTTCTCCCACATTTATAATCGACACGCTCTTATACTTATATACTAAAATATCTCTTCATCTTTTTCTCCAAAAAAGTTGCATTCATCTCAATCTTCCCAATTGGAGGGAGTCAAGTGAATGCTCAAAAAAGTTATCGATTCTTAATAAACTCATCCATCAATCGTTATCTACATTTAAGAACCTCTCACGTCACACACAATTCACAATTTGGGGCCAAGAGCCCTTCCAATCTTTTGTCCCTCTTTTTTTTACTGTGCTCATACTCATACACTAAAAGTCACTGTCCATCATTCAAGTTTAGGGATAAGAAATTTTTTTGGGCTGAGATTTTTTTAATAAAAATGTTAAAATTAATGTACAAAAAAAAAGAGATTTTTTTACCGACTCTCTGGAGCCCAATTGAGTTTGAGTTTGATTTCGACACAGGGGATCATCCTTCTTTTTTGGGAAGGCAATGGGTTTGTCAAAACGGAGGAGAGCAATGTCATAATTATATGTAAAATTATCATAATCCGGATGTAAAATTATTTCCTTCACTTTGGCCCTCACTGTTCCTCCAACTGTCTCACTTATCTTGCTTATGTCATGCTCGTTGAGTAATATTTCCATTTCGTACAGACCGTCCCCTCGTCCTTGTCTTCGACTGTAAAAAATATTTTTTAGTTGTAAATTAATTACATAAATTTTTTATATTTTAATCCTTGAATAATAATATGGAAAAAGTTTAATTAAATTATAAATATTAATTACACTACACTAGACTACTAATGTTAATTAAATGGAGTGACATTTTTTTATGATGATAAATTTTTAAAACAAAGACAAATAAAAATTAGAGCATTGGAATTCCCATGTTCAGCATTCAGAGCGGAGAGGGGAATGTTAGACAGAGCAGAAAAGTGTATGGAAACTGATACACATGCCATGCATAAAATATTCTTCTCTTAAATT
The DNA here is from genome assembly GCA_034700945.1 of Arrhopalites spinosus. NCBI lineage: Eukaryota > Metazoa > Arthropoda > Collembola > Symphypleona > Arrhopalitidae > Arrhopalites > Arrhopalites spinosus. Next base: position 27,671 of record JAQIVZ010001494.1, read on the forward strand.
TTTTTTGCATTACATTCACACATTACAGACCATTGCTATTAGTTAAGTAAGGCAAAAATTTATGATTTAATGCATAGAATAAATTTTATCCTTTCCTTCCTCTACAAAAACCATTATCTGTACGAGTGTACGACTAACTATACGTATTACTATTATTTAGTAATTGACGGGAGGGTGTGCCTTAAATTATTCCTCGCATTTTTTTCAATATCTGTTACTCACTCTGTAGTTTTTCATTTTTATGAGAAACTTTCATTTTTTTGATTTATTGAACAACCCACAATTCAATTGACTAGACTTTGAATTTCTCGAAATTCTTAATAATTTTTTATTGACTAGAGTGCGAGTTAGAGCTAGAGAAAAATATTTTGGAAGATGATGTTATAAAAATAGAAAAAAATTGGACTCACTTTTGAACGCAATGGGCAGCAGACAAGGCCCATTCTGAATTTATTAAAACACCCCCACAAAATGGACGATTACTATTACGCTTGACGAGGGCGAGTGTCCAAGAGAATTCTCCGGGGTGTGTCTTCCCTCCACCGACGATCCTTCCTGATGAATAACTCCCTCGTACTCCACACTCTGGATCACACAAAATATCACAAAAAAATAACAATTTACAATAACAAACTTTTGTCCCAAGTACAGGCCACACAGGGACAATAGACCACAAGAAAAGTTGAAAAAATTCAAAATAAACATCAAAAGTATAAAGAGAACATGATGGCTGTTCATTTTTTTACAAAAAGTTTCTAGTACAAAACCCTCTCAGGCTTTAAATAAACATTCTGTTGGAATTTCTGAATCATCTCCAGAAAAAAATCATGTCAAAAATTTGTAACAAAAACTCAAGAGAGCGGAAAGTAAACAGAAAAAAGAATTTGAAATTCTTTAAGTGTTAAATAATACAAAGATTTTTTTTCTATTCAATTTCATAAAGATTCTATATTTTTTTCTGAATAAAAATTGAAATTAAAATCTTAACTGCATTCTCCATATTTAAGTGCCTTGGGTGGACTAGTCATGCTAGTTACAGAATTTGATTGGCTGTTAGCCTGAATTGTCGGTGGTTTAGTTGTAGGTTTATCTGTAAATTTAATTAGAATCTCACTTTAAATATTTGCCAAATGAATATGAGAATGGTTTCACAAAATTAAATATAAAATTTTGAGTCAATATTGAACTAAATGATTTCCCCTTTTTTGGTATTTACAATTGAAATTAAAATTACAAAAAAAAACTTTTTTTGGCAAGAATCCTTTTTTTTGATTACTTAAAAAATTAGGCTCACCTTTACCAGTGACGTCATAGAAAGATTCAAGGGAGCATGAGACAGTACACTCGAAAACGCTTGGTAGGGAGAAGGACCGTGATTTGAATGTTAATTTAATGCTGTAATATAATTATTGATAATTAAAAACACTAATTTAAATTATTAAAATAAATTATTTAATTAATTTTACCTTTCAGAAGTAGACACATACGTCCCTCTTGGTTTTCGGTTCCCACAAAATCTTTTTTTAAAGAGAGAGACAAAATTTATAAATAAATAAAGACAAAATTATTTAATAAAATATGGATAGCGCATTTACTTGTAAGTGAATTGATCCAAGTCAGTGAGTTCCATGACATTTTCATCACATTGAAAAAGGGCTGGGAGTTGAAAGGAAGAGCACGTAAATTTTAGTTTGCAGGGCCCACATGCCTATTTTTACAAAACACAAGAGACATTTTAATTATTTTACATGTCATAGCTGTAGCTCATAAATGTGCAAAAGCTGACAAAAAAAATGTCAGGATATTTTCTGACATTAGTAAAATTTCTGGGTAGTGGATTTCTACCACTTTTGTTTTTTCTAATTTTTTATTTGTATCATAATTTGTAGTTTTTGTCATCAGATAAAATATTTTGGGAATTTTATAAGCCACAAGAGTGATGACAAGTCACTTTTATTTTTTACAGTCTCATAGGACACACCACTGATATTTAGATATTAAGTTTCAACATTAGGGAAAATATTTATGTAGAAGAGTAATGAAGGCTTTTTTATCTCCCTTCACATTTTATTTGACAAAATGAGAGACAAGTTGAGAAATTGTCTTTGTGTTTGAAATTGCAACGAAAACCATCCCTCTTGTCCACAGAGCATATAGAATATTCTATATGCTCTGTGCTCTTGTCTCTTCCCATCTTTTTTTTTATTACTTTCACTCTCATAAAAGAAAACAAGCAAAGAAAAGTCACAATTTACATAAAAAACAATAGACAACAAATAAATGAGTTTTTTTTGAGGGGGAGGGGGGCATTAAATCTCAAAGTCAAAATGTTAATTTTAATTTTTTTTATCTGCAACTGTAACTCACATGAAAATTCCAGGAGCAAGTCGTGTCACTCCCACTCCCACCAGAACTGGGATCCCCACTAATCGGATAAAAAGGTAAAATCGGGAAACTTCTTCTCCGTCTATCATTAGAAGAAGTCTTGCCATGAACATTGTCAAAATGAATCCCCTGACCGTAGCCAGGGGGTGGAGCCCGAATAGAAGAATAGCGAATTTTGGCATTTACAAATGGATGAATTCTGTAAGATCCACATGGAACACCTGTAAATTAAAATTAAAAGTGTTAATTAAAAATATTTCATTCATTCACAAATTTCGAAAGGGAATTAAATTCATAAAAAATATTCCACGGCACATCTGTCAAAAAGTACTTGAGAGAATTTTAGAGGGGGATTGTGGTAAGAAAGAGAGAGAGAGATTTTAAGAGGGGCATAAAAAAGGGGAAGAGGAGGATTTCAAAGGAAAAGGACAATCGGATTAGAAAATGAGAGGAGACTTTGTTGAAAGGAAGAGAAGGCTATAAAAAGAAGGGGGAGAAGATAATAAAGAAATGAAGAGACGGACTGTAAGTCGTATCCCAGCCGGTGATGGACGGTTTGAGTTCATTTGAAATTGTCACGTCTAGTGAAGGTGGTTTGCCAAAACCAACATTGACATTGATGGGAGGAGATGGATAAGATGGAGACGCGGGTGGAGACCAGCCACCATGAATTCCATGAGATGCTGAAGAAGAAGAAGAAGAAGAAGAAGAAGAAGAAGATGAACCATCAATTCCAGGCACAACTAAAGGCACACCAGGAATAAATCCAGGAAAACCAAACCCAAAACTTGCACTACCTCCCCCTTGAAATATTGAGGCTTGAGATTGTTGTTGTTGTGCAAAAAATTGATGATGTCCAGGAAAATAATGACCGTCAGCCTAGTATTTTAATTAATTATTTAGAAATTTAAAATTAATTTTAAAATTATAAATTACTTACAGAAAAATATTTAAATGAAAAATACAACAACTGGACAAACATTGTCCCCCAGATCATGATAATTTTAATGAACTAATTAAGAAACTAAATTTATATTTTTAATTGTACAATTTTTGGGGAAAAAAATTTAATTAAGACAAACTTCACAATTGGACAACTCAATTGGAAGTGAAACTGTCAAATGAAATAAAAATTCCCATTCAATTATCTCTAAAATTAGAGAGAGAGAGAGCTGAGGAAATGAACCAAAACGGAGGACAGAGGAGTCATTTTAATGACAAGTTTATTATTATTATTTCAGAATTAATTAAAATTCTATTATCCCAGAGTTAACTGTTAAGCCTCCAAAAAATAATAGGGAAAAAAACAAAGGCCATCAAAAAATAGAGACAAACACCTGTGGCATATTAATTAATTTGAAGAGTAAGTAAAACAAATAAAAATAAAAGTAAGAGGATAAAATAAAAATCATTATTGTGGAATGTGGAATGGTTCATAAAAATAATTATTTTTCTTGAAATGACTCTCAAAAAAATAAATTAAAACGATTGATACAATTAATGTCAAGTAAAATAAATGTTTAACAGCAATTAAAAATTTTGGCCATTCCATAAATCATTGTGCAATTGTCACTACACTGTGAGAAGACACAACAAAAAAATTGACTCATCGACCATACTTTTAATTATTACTTTTAAGACTGTTTATGTTTACCGTGGACAGTATGGAGTGTACAGGGTACGCGTAAGAAGGACAAGATGGGGAGTTTTTATTGTACAAAGTCAATAATATTGATCGCTTTCTTTAAAGTAAAGTCATGTACTCGTACTTGCAATACACGTGAAGTGTAATAACATTTCACACACAAACCACTTTACCTTACTTCCTATATATACATGTAAGTAATTTAAAAACTGTGATCATGAGACATGATATTGTAAATAATTAAAACAATTATTCATGTTGATGAATCATGTACATGGAACATTCTA
>JAQIVZ010001495.1:0-31981 GCA_034700945.1 Arrhopalites spinosus
GAAACATGAACGTTACTAAGAAAAGTTTAATTTCATCAATTCGAGACCTTAAACTATTCACGTTCAAATGACCAAACATTAAACCCCTCATGCTATTAAAATCATTATCAGATGGAAAAGGACTAAATGATGAATTTGATACCTGAGCAACTCTCACACCATCAGCTGAGGGGCAACTATTATTGTTAACAGATAAACTAATATTTAAATTTGGAGTTAAATCGCATTGCGGACAAGCACTTTCAGTGTAAAAAATATTTCAAATGTTACACTTAGCTGTAGTTGAGTTAGAACACACGTCACATTTCCAATCACCAGATTTTTTGAAGGCAAAAAAGTGTCTGTGGGTCATGGGAGGAAGACATCTTTCTCGATGAAATACTCCTCGACAAGTAACACAATGTAGAGAGTGTTGACTGTCACCAATCACAGTTTTACCAGTTACACAATAGTAATTTCTTTTGTTCATTATAATTTGTTATTGTTGTCAGGGTGATGTTAAAAAAGAGAATGATAATACTCTGTTTTGTCAAAAAAAAACTTTTAAAGCGCGCCCTGCGATCAATAGAGCCAAATTTAAATATTTAAATAATAATTAGTTAATTAAATAATCAAACTTTCAAAAAAAGAACGTGACAGTCTTGTTCGCCGTCCTCTAATTGTCCAATGTCCCTCTCCTTTAGCTATCCAGTTGGTTAGAAACCAAGAAACAACGGTCTGAATTGGGAGCTAATTTTTGCGCGAAAGAGATTTGTGCTGATGACTGATGAGTTGAAATGAGTTGGGCAAAAGAAGTGAAAGGCTCATGGAGCCCAGTAGCGCGTTGGGCTTTCAAGTCGTGTACCCATTGTGACTAAAATAATTGGCATTTCCTTGAGACTCAACTAATTTTATTTTAATAACATTTATTACTCCAATAAGAAAAATTTGCACATATAAAATTGTGATTTAATTAATAATTATTTATTTGTTTATTATTAGTAATTTATTATTTGTAAACATGACCGCCCTTGTTTTCTATACATTTTTCAAGCTTTTTTACCAATCCAGTTGTCATAGTATTGCGGCACATTTCAGGCGTAATTGTTGCAAATTCCTCGACAATAAATTGTTTCAGCTCATCAATTATCGTAGGTCTTCTGGCATAGACACGATCCTTTACATACCCCCACACAAAATAATCACAAGGGGCAAGGTCAGGACTTCTCACTGGCCATATAATTGGTCCGTCTCTGCCAATCCACCTGTTCGGAAAATTCTGGTTTAGCCATGACCTCACTGACCGAGCCCAATGAGCCGGGGCTCCATCTTGCTGGAACACACCCCCTACGAGGTCAGGATTATTTTGATGAGCCGGTAGAAACTCATTTTGAAGCATGTTGGTGTAGGATTTTTGGTTAACTGTCTTTTCAAAAAAAAATGGGCCAATAATTCCTCCAGCATGAATTCCGCACCACACACTTAGCCCCTGCTTTGCCTTCATTCGTTTTCCCCAAAGAAAGGAAGGATTCACAGTGGACCACCACAAAGTATTTTGAGTATTGACCGTTCCATCTAAATTGAAAATGGCTTCATCAGAAAAAACAGTTGTGAGCAAAAGGGCAATGTTGGTAGTAATATGATTACGTCAGTAAGTGCAAAACTTAATCCTAAAACAAGTAAAAAAAATTAAAATTTTGCAAATAATATGCATTTTTATACATTGTACAGGGTGTCCCAAACTGAACTGAGCCATAAAAATTTCTAATAACTTTTTTTTCCCTAAATATTTTTTCAAAATTTCAAAACGATAATTCCTAAAAGGGTTCCAAGTTTTGTTTCCAATAGTTTTTTTTAAAAAAATACCGGGTATCGGGAAGATCAAAAACGGGTTTTATGATACCCGTGTTTTTTCAAAAGATTGATTACAAAACAATATTTTCCAACTTTTTTTTAGATATCCCATGTGTGAATCAGGAAAATCGTGGTGAATTTACCCGGGTATCCTAAAACCCGTTTTTGATCTCCCCGATACCCGAGTATTTTTCGGGAAAACCTATTGGACACAAAACTTGGAATCTTTTTAGCAATTGTCGTTTTGAAATTTTGAAAAAGTATTGGGGGAAAAAGTTATTAAAATTTTTTATCGCTCAGTACATTGTGGGACACAGTGTATATTTTACGTATTTTTTAAAAACATATAGTGTTCAGTTTACCTTGGAGCGTAATCAGTGTCCTTTAATTGTTGAACAACCCTGGGGAGGTAAGGCTTGCAATTCAAGTCCTTTCGCAAAATTTTTTAAGCAGCGGATTTGGAAACTTCCGCCTCTACTCCGAGAATTTTAGTGGACATTTTGGGACTTGTTTCAATTATATTTTTGACGTTTTGAATTTTTCCGGAGTTCTGACTGTAATTGGTCGTCCGATTTTTTTTGTCCTGGGTAAATTCTGTGGTCCTAAACTTCTTGACTAGATTAATTATACTCTGCTTTGATGTTGGGGACGACGTAAATTTAGTTAACCACAAATTTTGCAGATAAACTAGTCTAAAAGAATTTTTATGTTGTTGAAAATAATGTTCAATGAACCAAACACGGTGCTCTATTGTGAGTGTCATTTTTAAATGATGCACACAATTTTGTGTTCAATAAGGAGACATTGACAAAATGAAGAGGAAAAAATGCCATCATTTTTTCATTGATTTTTTTTTAATTTTATAAATAACTTAGAACAAACAAGATATGCCGACGTTGGTTAAATGTCGAGAAACAATGAAAACATTGTATTTTCTCGCGGGCCCAACGTTTGGTATTGTGTTGGCTTGAAACCTTAAGGGCATTAAACTTTAAGGGACCAGCGCACTACTGGGCTTCTTGAGCCTTTCACTCCCTTTGCCCAACTCATTGCAAGAAAAGGAAGAATTTTTTTCTGGGATTTTAGCTTGAGCATTCAAGAGACATAAAAAATTCCCTGTACATTTATATATGTGTAGTTAGTGGGTGGAATATTAATTAAAATTAAAATGTAGAAGCCCTTATAAAAAATACATTGTACATTATACAACTTTGTTGTTTGCTTTACATAAAAAAAGAAGAGAGAGAGAATGTGTTATGTATTTCATGCTCATGTGCTTGGCTCCCTTTGACTGCACCCAACTCTTAATAAAAATGAGAACATAACATTTGAGTCTTTTTCATACAGTCACGAAAGCATCTTTCTCTGGAAAAAAATGAAAAGCAGAGAAGAGAGAAAGTTTTCATCCAAAACTTTCCCAATTTACAGATGATGCTCCTCGTTGGTTTGCACATGTGGATATAAAGATAATATCTTTGTATGGTGTGAGTGGGTGTTTGTGCTGGTGCCATAAGCATTATGTTCTATGAGTGTCATGAGATTGAGCATTTAGATTTCAACCAGAAGCGAAGACTTTCTTTTTTTACTCCTCTCCCTTCAAAATGGAATGGCTAGCACTAGTATGTACTAGTACTGTATGTACAAAAAGTGAAAGTGTTGGCGCAAAAGTAAAAAAAAATGTGCTGAAAATAATTTATACATACATACGTGTGCGTATTCTACACACACAGGGAGAGAAAGCTGTGCTTATTGGACAAAATAGTTATTTTGGACGATGGTACGGCATGATGCTGATGGGATAGAAAAATTGAAGATGGAGGCGAAAGAGAGAGTTGGAGAATGTAGATTTAGGTAAAGAAGAAGAAATGCATGGAATTCACACAACACATGGAATGCTCATCTCAGTCATGCATGGGATTTAAGATGAATTTAACCATAAATGAGAGAAAGTGATGGATGCGGAGAGAGACGGAAATGAGGGCGAACGGAATGAGTGTCTTGTCATTGTCTGCCTCTTCCCTACTCCGCCTAGCCCTGGCACTGGCACTGCTACAGCTCTGATTTAGATTCTTGTGCATACAACAAGACGAGAAAGAAACCAAGAGAAAGTCTCCATATGTAATTTAGACTTTCTCTCTCTCTCTCTCTTGTTATGCCTAAAAATACCATTTTATTCCCCTTCTTTTTTTCAAATTATATAAAAGTAAAGAGAGAGAGAGAGAAAATAATTTGAAAATGAACACCTTCAGTTTCCTTCATTTAATTAAAAAAAACATTTTTTAAAATCAATATTATTTAATTCTCATTTTTTTCAAAAAAAATCAAGACTTTCTCTTTAGAAGGATAATACTTTCAATTTTTTTTGTGGGTTGTCATAGAACTAAAGAAATTCCATATATATATATTTTTGTCTCTCCTTTCTTCCCTTAGTAATTCCCATTTTCATAGACATGGACATAGAGAGAGCTCATGTCTATGAGGAAATTTATGTACATGAAAGATGGAAGATAATATGAGAGAGAGAAAGTCGATGGGAAATGTGGTAGAGAAGTAAGAGAAGAGAGAGAGAGAACTCGTTTGGTTATGCTTTTCGGTTAGATGAAACATTTGCATGTGAAATTGTGAAATTGGCACGAGGTTCTAAAGAGCCTTTTAGTCTGCGGAGGAGCATCCATTTCCAGTCATTATTGTGATCTGAGTGAGTGCGAATGATGTGATGGAATGAAGTGTGATGGAGCCGAGTGTGAAGTGTGAATTGGAGTGCCTCGCAACATTTCCATGTACACAAACTCCCTCTCTCTCTCTTTCTCTCTGTATGTACACTCATGTATACAGTTCCATATTCAAACCTTATGGAGAATGAACAAGTAAAAAGGGAAAAAAAAGTAAAAGCAAGAGAAATTGGAGGCAGGAGGAGAAAACGGAAAGGAAGCGTAAAATCATAAAGCTCCTTCAACTATTTCTACTCCTCACACAGTAGTACATGTTGGATAATATATAGAAAGCTTTATATGAAAAAAAAACTCAAAAATTCTACAAAATCCTCAATACACATTTCATATGCACAACCAGATATTACATCCAATCTTCCAATCTTTGTACATGGAAAAAAGAGAGGGGAGGATGAGAACATGAATCTTGTAAGGATTCTTGTAGGAAATGTAAGCAGGAAAGGGAAAAGAACAAGACAGAAGGTTTCATCTTCACTTTTAGTGTTGTCCAGACATTTCAAAGTTACATTCCATTCTCCAGTCCCTCTTCCAAACACTTGTTCCCCCTCTCTCTCTCTTCCAGAGTTGCGTAAAATCTGCATGGAATTTCATGAATTCCAAACGGATTAGTTTCTCCCCCTTTTTTCCTCTTTTTTTGTACTTGTGTATAAAATTCTGGCTTTCTCTCTCTCTCTCAGAAAGTACATAGCAGTTGTAGGTATGTAGAGGATAAATCCATAACAAAATGTAACTGTTGAATGTTGAGTCATAGTTGAATTTTATTGTTAAAAAAAACTTAATTGTTGCTAGCCACACAAAACAAGTACGTGGAAGAGAAAGTAAAGAAAGAAGAAGGTTTCGTTTTTCAAATTGCTTGAAAAATTTGAAGATATTTTTGAATTAAAATGGTTTCTTTAACTCGAGTCATTTTCTGTACATGTATTACATGAGAGAGAGAGAGAGAGAAAAAAAAGAAAGTGGATAGTGAAGATTTTAATTTTAAATTAGAAATGACGGCTCACATTAGCTTTCTCCTTTCTCCCTCCGTTCCTCCTGTTGACGTCTAGTACAAGAGACAGTCCTGTCGTTTTCAACCCTCCACTTAAACTGTAATCAAAGACGGTTGTGGATTAGACTCAAATTACTAATGGGAGTTGGGGCCCACATATAAATCCCGGGTTGCCTAGTCACCATCCCCACTTTCTTTTACTCTCAAACTCTCTTACATTTGTCTCCACGTCTCCATCTTCACCACCATCAGTAAGCTGAAGACGTCGCTACCAAAGGGAGAAAGGGGGGAGTTTGGTTAATTCCAATTTTTTTTCTCCTCCTCATTCTCATCCCCCTCCCCACAAAAAGTTGTCCTCTTACAATACGCACACAATGCGTACACTACAAAAGGAACAATAAGGGATAAGCTTAAATTAAATGAGAACGCATGGATGGCTATATAAACTCACACTTTGATGGGGAGATGGTGACTACAAGTGGGGAAAGCCAGAGAAAGAAAAATTGTTTGAAATCTTATCACATAAAGCTAACTAGGCTAGAGCTAAAGAACAGAAAAGAGAAAGGGAGACACAATCAACTGTTTTTCTTTTGAAGGTGGCCGCCATCCCACAAGAAAAACCGCTGGTCTCTGCTTTTACTAACAAAGCAAAAAAAAGAGAAAGCAAAGACATGGCGTGTTCTGTATGTATGATTTTTGTATAATAAAATGTGGCTTCTTCATTTCATCTCTCTCTCTCTCTCTCTCTTGTATATTACATTTCTACATTACTGTGCTTACTCATTTCTTTCTATATCTTGCCATTCCAGCCAATTCTTAAAAAAAGAGAAAGTAATAGAGACAGAAAATAAAAAGGAAAGAAATTTTCCAACTATAATATTACTCTATGTAGGTATATCAAACGTGTCTTTATATGATGGATAAAAATTTGTAGAGAGTGAATTGTGTGGAAAGCTCGTCTCTCTCTCTCTCTCTCTCTCTCTGTCTGTGTGTGTGTCTGAAAAGAGAGGGCCTAGAGGGGTAAAGGTGCTAATTTCGTTAGGAAATGCAAGTCCTATGCGACGCCCGTCAAATCTCTCAATAATAGATATAAATGCCTCATTTTTATAGTTAACAGCTGCTTTTTTCGCCTTTCTCCCTCTCTCTCTCTCTCTCTCTCTCTCCGTATGTACAGACAAGACGAGATTGCCACCGGAATACCTTAGCAGGTATCGGAACCATTTTTTTGCCTTCTTTCTTCACTTCCATCTTCAACAAGGAGGGGAAGTTCGTTCAAGTCAATGCCTGTAGCAAACTGCATTATAACCAATATACGAAAAACTTGCAATATAGAAGGGATGAGTAGAGAGAGAGAGAGAGAGTGGGAACAAAGTCTGAATTTTTAGAACGAGGAAAAGGCTATACTTATATACATATGTGTGTGTGTCTATGACTATAGATAAAAAAAAGTTCTATATATTTTTTATATAAAAACACAAAAAAAATTCTTTTGAGGGGGAAATCCTATGTAAAAAGCTGAGAAGAACACAGACACATATACAGAGAGAGAGAGAGTAAACTAAAAGTCAAGTCAGGAAAAGGTGCTTGGAGATTTTTATCAGCTCAAGCATCCAAATGGGTTGCAGTTTTCTCTCTTGAACACGATGAAGAACATCTCCGGAGTTCCTCCTTAATCCTATAGCTTTCTCTGACTTCCTTTCTCCATTCCCTGATATGTGAGTCAAGAGAGAGAGAGAGAGGAAGAGAAAGTGTGTGTTATTAGAATGTATAGCCACAAGCGGAATGCCCGGGCTTAAGCTCGTGTATGTAGTGTAACCAATGGTCCTATCTAAGCAGAGTGAAATTTATAAAAAAAAAAATTTCTTCTTATAGTTACCATTTGTACATAACTATGTGTAGTACACAAAAAAAATAAATTCATATATTTTATATGTAACTTTTTTGTATACAAAAGTTATAGAATCAACAGTATACAAGTGTACATGATGTTAAAAAAAGAGAGTCATGGTCATGTACCATCATATGAGTTTAAATTTGTGTACGTACTAGAGCAGCATCTGAGTGTCAGGCTGACTGGAGTTTTTTTTTGGCTGGAGAAAGAGAGAGAGAGAGAGAGAGAAAGTCTAGAGCATCTTTTTTTCTGCAACATTTACTACCGTTACTTTTCAAAATCGGTCTGTCTTCAATATTATGCCGGATGCCATGTCACCCTCCTGCCCTATTTTACAGAGATACAGATGTGGAACTGAACATTTTTTTCTCCCAGACAGATTACACACCACCACCATTGCATAAAAAGTGTTGATGGGGTCATGTACATACGCACATTTTTTCTATACAGATAGAGAAAAAAAGATACATGAGAGTGCCAGAGGGACAAACTTATCTCCGTGAATATATTTTTTTTTCACTCAAGATTTGAAAATCTCATTTTTTTGTTCAAATATATAACTAGAGATATAAAAGTTAGAGAAAAAAAATATGTAGCACTTTGAAATTCAGTTGGAGAATTTTTTTTTCGATTTTCTAGAATTTAGAATTTAAACGATTCACAAAACAAATCTGTACATGTATTCGTATCAAATATAAAATTTATATATAAAATTTTCTCTTTTCGTGTAGATTAAAGTGGACAGACTATTGGAAATATTTTTTTGTGTATCTGTTTATATTTATATATTTTTTTGCATCTTGTTTCTCTCTACTGTACTGATATAAGATATAAAAAGACGTTTTTTTTCTGCAACGCAAATATTTTTTTAGCCAAATGCTAAAAAAAAGTAGAAGGAAATTCTCCTCTCTCCTCTAAAAAAAAGTCATAGGCTCTTCTCTTGTTGGGACGAAGATAAATGGATGGTTGCATTTTACCTGACGTAGACTGTGGGACGTGAGTAGAAGGAGTAAAATAAAGTTGGTGAAAGTGTGTGCATGTGGGGCCATGATTCAGCCTTAGTTGCTTTCTCTCTCTCTCTCTCTTGTATTGCCACCAGCTAATGCCTTGTGCCCATCATCAATATTGTCGGACCGATTTGCGTATTCATCGACCTTTGTCCAGTCAACTAATCCATCTATTCCCTGACATTCTACAAACATGGAGTCATGTATGCATACTCCCAATAAAAATTGAAGGGACTTTCACCACCACCATCAGACTTTACACTCTATATATATACATTTATATGTGTATATATATGTATAGTCAACAGCTATAACCAATATGTACTTGTAGTTTGTAGATTGTAGTGGAACCAATGAGTTTTTCCTCTTAGACTTTAGAATTCTGTCTCTTGGGACACTTGCAGATGGATTGTTGCAGATTGTACGATCCATTGGAAGCGGAAGAGAAAGCAACATCTTTTCATACTACTTTCTTTTTTCTATGGATAAAAAACCTATTATATAAAGCCATGTATACAGATCAGTATGTAGGCTGCAGTTTTTTTTGTTGTGTATCCATGGTTCTCTATACTTTCTCTCTCTTGTTTTGCTCTTGTTGTTTCCATTCCGTCAATTGAACGATCCACCTTGTAACTTCCGTACTTTGTGTGTTTCTTGTAAGAAAATCAAGTAAAAAAAAAGAATAAAGAAGAGAAGCCCAAGTAGTGACTGAGTGAGTGGGTGAGTGAGTAGAAGAGAAAAGTGGTGGTAGTATGGGAATGTAAAGTAAAAGTAGATGGATGGCAATGGCAGACAAGAGTCGACATTCTTACTCTTGCTTTCTCCAAAGTTGAAAATTGTCCAAATATGTATACATATGGCCATCCACCTTTATCCTTTGGTTCTATGGGCCATGGCTAAGAGTAGAGGAGAGAAGAGAGATATAACATGAATTTTTTTGTATTTGTGAAAAAGTAGAGAAAGAAAGAGGATGGTTAGTAGTTTTGGAGAGAGATTCAAATGTTGGGTGAGAGCACATGTACAGGGTGGAATATTATAGATATAAATGTGTGTGTATTATTGGTTTGTGGTTTACGCATGCAGGAGCCGTTGAAAATCACATGAGTCACAGATTGGGAAAATAGGTGGCTATACTTGCATACAACTCTCTGTTTTATACTATGGGTCTATTACATTAGTAATAATGTGAACTTTTCTATAGTCTTCTTTTCTCCCCATGTACATGTATAGCAATGGTGGATATAAGAGGCTATGAGGGAAAGGCAATTTTTCTAATACAAGCACTCGGAACTTTCCAATTTCTGCATAAGATTGAGCGAAAAACGTCCGTCGCCATTTGAAATGGTACATTTTTCACTTTTGATAGCAAAATGGATTTCCTCTTTTTGCCAATAAAGCCATGAGCAAAACAGAGAGAGAGCCCACTCTTACTCCCAAACTCTTCAATCAGATGTATGAGTTATGTAATGGTGGCATGTATCGGGGAGAAGCCGTCTCTTATAAACTGGACATATCTCTCTCTCTCTTTCTCTTACTTTCTCTTCCTCTTACACTATACCACATTACACTCAATCATACATGATCTCCGATTTATCCGCAGACTGCCCGAATCAAAACCATTTTTGTGGCTTTCTTCTCCCTCTTTCCCCCATATTTTCTATAGACTCGTTTTTCTTGCCTCTTTCATTCCTTCCTCTCTCTCTCTTAGTAACGTCTGAGTAAAAAAGATGAAAATAAATTGATAAAAATTTTTTGCCTAATTTTGACTCCATTTAATTTTATGAATGGTCTTGAATTGCTCTCTCTCGTTCATGTCTCTTAAAGTTAAACTATGGGGAAAGGACATTTTATGTATCTCTAAAGGGGTGAATAATAGGAAACTTTTATGGGGTTCACGATAAAAAATTTTGTTACCGAGAAAGTAGGAAGGAAGAGGAAAAGGAGAAAGTAAAGAAAGAGGGTTGATTTTACACTGGTAAGATGTATGAGGTCAAGAAATATGAGATGAATAAGAAGAAAGTAGAATTTGACACTCTATACATTATCTTTGTACATATAAGGTGACACTCATGTACATATTACTATTTGATTTGTAATTGTTCCGTAACTGAGTCACAAAATGGTGAGGCCAGTGCTGGCTCCGAGATGCCATTGACCATAAAAATTTACGCTCAGTTAGAGTCCCCACTAATAATATATCTTGTTTGATGATTACTCTAGGGAGGTCAAGAGAGTTACGGTTCGGGTTTCGTGGGTTGTCCTACACTCCCCAGGGGCCATCATCATCATGGTCATCATACCATGGAACACGTCTCCATGGAATGGCCAAGGTTTGTATTTTTTTTCTCCAAATTTTACTATTTATGTAATTATTCTTGTTGTCTCATTTTTCTCCTTCAATTCCAAACCAAAATGGAAGGAATTTTTTTTTCAAAAGAATGGAATGAGTACAGATTTTAATTATAATTTAAATTTAAAATTGAATGTAGTTACCAAGGTGCTGCAGGGATAACTCGAAGACAAATGCCGCCACAACAGCAGCAACAACAACAGCCTTCATCCCAAACCTCCCTTTTGTCTCATGTACATCAACAACAACAGAGTATACAACAATTACAACAACATCCGACCAATCCCCGCCTATCATCCTTCCGACCAACAGCGGCGACTCAATCTGTCATGACCTACGACATGTCACAAATGTCACCCCTTTTACAAATACCTGTCCTTGATGAGGAAACTGATCTCACCGAAATGCCATTAATGTCTGATAAAATTGAAAGTACTGTTTAAAAAATATTATTCTAGTATTATTATTATTAATATTTAAATATAATCATCATTTTTAAAAAATGAATAAGTGTGATCTTTTCAAAAAAAAACCCTCTCCCGCCCTTACAATCCACAATTTTTAATAATTGTAAAACTCTCACTTTATTATTTTAAGGGGAGAATGTGTAGAATCTTTGCAAGTTAAATTTTATTTTTATAAAAAATACACAAAACTACTCACCCTATAAATTTTACAGGTGGGCACATTTAACATTAACAGGTATGGCATAATTAGGGAGAGGATATTATACAAAAAATAGAATTTAATTGTAATTTCTATAATTCACCATTTAAATTTAGTATTCATAAACAAAAATATTTGTAGAAAATAAAAAAATGATCCTCCTCAATCTCCCATCTTCCCTAAATAATATTAATAATTAATTTTAACCAGTAATGAGTAGGGTTACCTAAACTTGTTAAGATGAACAAAAAAAATTAATAGTACAGATTTTAAAAAAATTAAGTGTAATTTTCTCTCTCCAATTAAATTTACCAATTAAAATTAACTATATAAAACCCATACTTTATATTTCTCGACCTATGTAAAGATACATTAAGAAAATTTATATGTTTTATAAAAAACAAAAAGTAAGAATGAAAAATGGCGAATGCGATGTGATGATTGAGACGAATGAGAGACAAATGTAGAAATTTGAGAAAAAAAAATTTCTTTGGGCGTGTGACTATTTATTCTCTATTTATTAAAAAAATTAATATTAATTATATAGAGTGACATACATAAAAGTCAATGATATTTAAGGAATAAAATAAATGACGTCAAAAAAAAAGATTTTGTAAAATTAATGATTATCTAATGTAAAAAAAATCATTCAATACAAACTTGGCAATCTCAATCTTATAATTTTAAATGATTTAAAAAAATTAATTTCATAATTTCAATTATATAATTTTGCGCAGGTAAATACATTCCAATGACAGAATGAATTTTTTTAATTAATACGCCAACTATCAAGCCATATCTAATTCTATATTTATTCTACTAAATATGATATTCAAGTTAAATATATTTATTAGAAAAAAATTATAATGAAAGGATTTTTAACATTTAGTAAAAATTTAAATTAAATTATTTAGAACAAAAAAACATTCTCATGCTGTACGCCGTGGTTTCTATATGGTGACCTTATACGTAATAATTAAAAATAACTGATACTATATTTAAAAAATTAACTAAAGTCATGATGGTGTTTATATAATGTGTGTACAAAAAAACCAGTTGGTGTAATTTTAAAAAAATTTAAAAACCTCAATTTAAAATAAATATAGTCAATATATAATTAATTATGGTCAGCAATTAAAAATTTTCATTTGATGATGAATACACATGTGTCGGTCTAATTGTACAGATAATTTTTCCTTTTATTTTTAAGTTTTGAATGAATGAATTTAATTATACAATTTTCAGAAAAAGAAAGTCAGATGTTATACAAGTCAAAAAAATTTTAATTTTAATTAATTTACAATTAATAAATGTTCAACAGTGTTAATGCACAATTGCGCTGAAAGACAGATATAACGAAATATACAACAACACATACAAAAATATAGACCAATGACGTTAATAAATTTAAATGGGTTTTCTTAATTGTAATAAAATATTTAAAAAGAATGAATTTTTAATTAAAATAGTTTACAAAAAAAATCATTTTGACACCTGAAATAATATTTAAATACATATTAAGACAATTAAAAAAAATGGGAAATGAACGGTGATGATAGACTTTTTTTTGGGCACGTTGAAATTTACAGTAAATTTCTTGTGCATCTTAATCAAAAAAATAAATTATATAACCAAGTTAACTATTAATTAATATGGAATTTTGTAGTGTGATGATGATCGTTCATTGATAATTTTTTTCTAAAAATTAAATGAAAAAAAGAATGAAAAACAGCCAATCAATGTTAAATTGTATTTATAGATTTAAGTATAAAATAATAATAAAAATATATTAAATAATCATTACAAAAAAAAGAAATGCTATAACTATAACGTCGGATTTTTTTAAAAAAATAAAAGTGGCCAAATTAATGAAAAAAAAATCATTTTATTTCTCAAAATCACATGAAATTATTTTGCATATAAAATTGATGCCAAACAAATATTTTTTTGATTTTTGCACATTTCATTTTAGCAACTAGTATTTTTATTAATTTGTAAAAGAATTTTCAGCATAAAATACACAGAGACTGTGTCAGCATTATAACAACAACAATAATAGATTATTGACCGCAAGGATTAATTGACTTGAAGGATTGTGTTTCTATTAATGGCCAATTAATTCTAGGATTTAACTTACTGACCTACTCTACCTGATCAGAAACTACAAATAAGAAGCTAAAATTACTAAAATCGGCTTAGGCTCCATCAAATGGTAAGATACAGATAAAAAGAAAGTCCATCATTATGCCCACCCGAGACTTTTTATTTAAGCCGATAGTTCACAAAAGGTTTAATTGGATTACTTGTCCTTACTAAACTGATTGAGAATTAAAGTTTAATTTCACATTATTTTTTTCTACACTAAAATTACTCCCCCACAATGTCATCCATTTTGTCTATTATCAAAGACAACCCTGACTTTGAAACTGTCCTCTAATTTTTTCAAGCGTGAGGGGCAATGCACTCGAAAAAAGGAGGAATAAGTTGACACGATGGGTGGTCATTGTGCGTGCGTGGGATTGGACTTAATAAAAATTACTCTCGCTTGGTTTCTCAAAGGTTTACTCTCTCTCTCTTATTTGACAAGTTGAACATTCTGTCCAAGACAGAGTCATTTTAACCTTGAACTACCAACTAGCCCACAAGCTCTAATGTTAAATGTCACTTTCAGTTCCAAAAAAAGAGAAAGTCAACACAATGAAAATGTATTGATAGGCACTTGTTGGCTTCCAATTCAACCTTTAACTTTTTTTTATTCTTCTTTCCCCTCAAGGCATTTCTGACTTTCACATTTTCAAATAAAATGGCGTTATTCTTTTGTGTAGAACGTCAACAAAAAAAAAGAGTTTATTTTTAGCAAAAATGGTTTGATTGACAAAATAAATGGTAAATATTTAATGGAGATTAGTAACTTTTGTGGAAATTAAAGAGAAAGACTATAAATAATGTTATATAATAAAGTATAAGCTAATTAGAAGAAGAGTCATGGTTTGTATTAAAATAAATGTACGTAGGCAATGAATTAAGGACAATAATATTCCCGACTAGCTCCACACCATTTATTTAACCCCCCTCCCCTCCCTTTATGTCCCTGTACTATGAACCACCACAAAAGAGAACAATGGAAGAGGCTTAAGAGATGGAGAAAGAGGAGATTTGATATATTCAGATAACAAATAATCCCATGAAAACGATATACAAAGTCACTGCAAAGACTCAGCAGAGGTGGCGAGACGGTTTTTGGGAAAAGGGCTAAAGTTTAATTCACCGCGAGGAGCTTTACCCCATGAAACGAGGTAGAGAGAGAAAGTGGCAAACAAAAACAAAATTATGATTGATATGTCTTGACACATTGAGTGACAGGCAGAGGAGAAAGCTCAGCTGGGGGATGTGGATCTAAATTGTGAATGCTAATCGGCCCAAGAAGAAAAGGAGAATAAGACAAAAAGTGATTTGGAGTTTTGTTTCACTTTCTAATAATAATTTTGTCAACATTTCTATCTTAACTCTCTAGTCCCCGCTTTACACAACTATACAACTTTCACTTGTAGTCTTGTAGGGGAACCCATGATTGTATGGAAGTCAGTGGAATGGCATGATTTTATTTGGAAAAAGAAAAACACAAAAAATATTTCTTGTCATTAGATGTATGGTTAGACTTGTCGGAGACGAGAGGAGATTAAATTGTTGATGAGTTGGAGATGACTCTCTCTCTCTGTCTGCTTTCACTTTTGGAGAAAAGTATTTTGGAAACAAGAGAAAGCGACACTTATTCTTATTCTAGTTGACATGAAACATGATGACGAGGCTATGATGATAAAATGACATGACATGTAAAATATTTTCTCTTTCTTTTAACCTCATTTCATTTTTTTTCAATAAATTTGTCTTTTTTTGCTTTCTCCGTCATTTTATTTAAATTATATCTCTCTCTCTAATCTCAACCAACTTTCTCTTATTTTGTACACACTTTCATGTTGGTGCGTAATTTAAATTAATATATTATATAGGAAACAAAACCAGAGGAAGTAATTTTTTTTGGACAAATAAAATGGAAAGGGATGGATTTGTAAGAAAAAGTAAAAGAAAATAATTTTGATGAATGATAAAAATAAATATATATATATAAATGTACACGTGATCTTTTTTGGAAAAGTTTTTAGAACAACTTTTTTTTGTGATGTTATACTACACAAAGTATAGAAAAAGCCTAAACGATTTTACAATGTATTGTTCAAGAAATTTGCTCAAAGATTTGCAAAAATGAAGCTAAAAAAGGGGGAGCTCAAAAGAAAAGTGAGGACCTCGAGAGAAGAGAGATGGGTGATCATTTGTCATTTTTCCATGCCTATGTTACTTTTCCACATTTACAGAGAGAAAGTCGGGAGAGGAGAATAGATGAGAAAATATGTATGAAGAAAGTCGGTCAGAAAAGATGAATGTTCCGTCAAAAGGGTTGGACGATAGCTTCTCACATGAGTACTATGACTATGAGTGTACATGGAATCACAGTCAAGATTGAGATACAAAACCTTTCTCTTTCATGCATGAATGAGCTTTCTCCTCCCCCTCCCCAAAATAGAGCAAGTCAATATAACTTGTTTTTGTACATATTTTTATATTCTACACCCAAATTTTTTTTTCAAACTAACAACAAATTCATTTGAACTCCAAAGCGGAGAGTGAGTACAAAAAAAATAAAATAGAAATAAATGAAATGTATAAAAACAACACAAAACTTTATACACATATATGTATCTGTACATACTAACTCATTTATGCAATAGTTTTTTTTTGCTTTTGTCATAATGTGAACATTGGAGTACTTTCACTTGGAGAAAAAAAGTTATACATGTTATACTATACAAAGTGGACATTGTCAAAAAATGACAAGAAACTTTACATCAAGTTCAAGCAACTGATGATTTAATCATGTCCAAACAAAAAAAACAACACGAGGAGACGTGTGTAATGTCTAATGTGTGGGGGTTTCAAGGTAGAGACGGAAAATGAGAATGAAAAACTATTTTTTCCCTTTCTTTTGACACACAATTTACTATAAAAAAAAATGTTTTTTTTGCTCCTTCTTGTTATTTTATTTTGGAAAAACTATTCTTGTAATTGCTTATCTTTTTTTCCTTAACGTAACATAATTTCTCAATTTTTTTTTTTGTAAAAATTATACTCTATAAGTTTCTTTACAATTTCGTTTCACCTGTACAAGTAAAAAAGTGAAAGTAAAAAAAATTTGTACAGTGTACATTACCCTCCTCATATTATACTTTACGGGGGGGGGGGAAGAAAAAGAGACAGGTTTGAATTTTGAAGAGAGGTGAGAGAGAAGGGAAAAGAATAAATGGAAATAGAGAGGAATGATTTTGAAGGAGAAAGACAAGAGAGAAAGTAGAGAGAGGGGCTAGTTAGTTGTACATGGACATGTATATACTCACTCATGAGTTATCCTGTTTCTCAAATTGAAGCTATAAAGGAATGGTTGAGTACGTAGTTAATTAGTAGAGTTGTTCCGTGGCTATGAAAAGTTTTCCGGTTTACTTTTGCCCAAAGTCGTGTGTAAATATATGGAGCTTGCGGCATAAGAGCTCCTCCTTTCTTATTTCTTTCTCTGTACTAGGAGAGTAGTACTTGCTCATCAACACTTGAGTGTGTATATTTATACGAGATGAAAAAGTACAGTTTTCTCTCTCTCTCTCTCTTTCTCCAACATCCAAATTCCAAGGAACGCACTCACTTCTTATTCAGTTGGCTCGTTGGAGAAAGCAAGTGTGTACCAACTCTTCATTAACTCAATTAGGATGGGAGAAAACAGTAAGAGTTTTACTTTGAGAAAAGCTGGTCAAAGTTTTAAACACACTTTGAATTTGTTTCTATACACTTTTCTCTATAAAGTGAAAGCGCCACAGAGAGAGAGAGAGAGAGAGTTCAAGACGATGAGGTTTCAACCACTGGATCAGAATACACACCAGAACCACAACCTCTCCGATGCCCCCCTCTCTTTTTTTCATAGAGTACATGTTTCATGTAAAATACATTCTTATAGTGAAAGTACCAGAATGGAGGTCCTTGAAAGAAAATAGTTTCACTTTCACATTAAAAATATAGTCATATATATATATGTGTCTTATGAGGTTTTACATAAAAAAGAAAATTTTATGTGTCTTATAGGGGCAGATGTTGATTTTACTTGTTGAGTGTAAAAAGCCTTTCTTTTGAGACTCTTTTTCTTTCTAAATTGAAGACCGTCCTTTTAATTTGTTTCTCGTCCCCATTTTAATTGCTCTTCCACGTGATCCCTTCAATTTTCATAACTTTAATTATGAAGAATAAATAAATATGAGTTTTAGTTATATTCAATAAAATGGAAAAATATTTTCATGAATTTTTTGAAATTTTATCATAATATTTGATTTGTATTTATACGTTATTGTATTTGTAGTTCCATGTTCAGACATTTTTGCGTGTTGCTTTTTTTTAGTTTGTGTGTGTGTGTGTTGTCTTGTTGTTTTTATTCTCTTGTTTGTTTTTCTGCCTTTTTCTTTGATGGATGACACAAACTTGAATTTAAACCACATTTGTCTTGGGTGCTACTTCAAAAGTCTCTCTCTCCCTTTTAGAGCAATTGTTGATTTATTATTCACAAAATCGTTCTTGATTTAGCTAAACTTATAAATTTATGTTATTGTAATGTCAGCCAGAGAGAGAGAGAAAGCAAAGAGAAAAAAATTGTGTACCAAAAACCTTTCGAGCTGGACAACAGAGGAGAAGAAGATGAAAAGGAAGATTGGGGAAAAGAGAAAGAATAGACTAGAAAAAAAACTCTCTTTGTTTTCCTTTTCTTTCCACAAAAAGAAGAATCTGTTTAGGTCAAAGAGAAAGAGAGAGAGAGAAAGGAACCCACACATCTTCCGCGATTATTCCTCCTGATAAGCTCCATTGTGATTTATGGGTAGAATGGCCCTACTGTAAATAAATTTACTACTCGTACATTTCTCAACATCCACCACCACCATACTTTTGTATAGTGAGACTATAGAACTACAAGTTTCACATATATATAAAAAAAACTTTCTCTTATATTTGTCTATCCTTTCTCCTTCTTCTCTTTGGGTTTTTATATGGACGCGGACATTGAGCAATGTAGGTAGCAGTTTATGATTTCACAATAACTGCAACTGCATGTGGATGAACACTAGAGAGAGAGGGGGAAGACCACACACATTGTCTGTTGAAGATGGAAATATGGATGTGTGCGTCCATTTTTTTCCACTTTCTCTTGTGTGCCTAAAATGTTTTTTTTTGCCTTTGGGTGTTGGTGATGAGCCACCACATCTAAGCAGGGGTTCCCTTTGGGCTTTTGTCCATTGTGGTGGCATACATAAAAAGAACCCTCTTTTACATCATTTTGTACATAAATATGCGCAATTTCTAGAGTTTACACACACTCAATGTTCCTCCTCTGTAAAATATATTGTATAGGCAATAATTTGTAAGGCATAAAGATGTTAGCTTTTTATATAGACAGAGAGAGGAAGAGAGAGAGTGTCTTGGTAGAAAAAGATTTTCGGAGGAAATGTGAAACAGAAAAAAATGGACAAAAAAGAAAGAAAAAACAAGGAAAAAGTGTCTCTGGGTATGTGGTCTGCATTACTTTAACAGGAAAGGAAGGGACACACGGTGGACAGCCATGTTGTTCCAACAAAATTGTCGAGATGAAGAAAAACTGCCGTAGAAAATGTCTTTTGATCAGTTGAGTGGACAGTGGGTAGTTTGGTGGGATTACATATATACATGTATGTGTGTGTATAAAATTGTAGACTTTTCAATGCTAAAAAAATAAAGAACAAAAAAAAAGTATAGGTTATCCATTATGTAACAATGTTATTCTACCCCATATCCCATTAGAGTCACTTTCCTTTGATTTTTTTTGTTTGTCCTCCAAGTCCATACTGGAATGTTGCGCATCTTTGACTTTGTTTATGTAAAAATAAAACCAAAAACTTTTTTTTTCTCTTTCAAAATTTTATTTGAAATTTTAGCAATGATTATTTTTAAAATTGTCTAACTTCAATTTCTGTAAAATTTTAAGGGTGTTTTTAGCTGTCATACATATGTATTATCAGTGAAATGTAAACTTGATTTAAAATTTAATTAACTTTTATAAAAGTAACTCTAATGTATTTTGTAAATAACAAATGTTTTAGCTTTTAGCTTATTTTTTTACACTGATTGACACATGAAGAAAAAGAAATTGCCATTTTCTTTGCAAAAAATTTATCTTTGATATAAATAAACCAATACCATCATCTCCAATAGGCAAGGATTTCAAAGGACATTTTTTTTGTGATGATGAAACTGGTAAAGTATATTGGCTCATTTAAAAAACTGATGAATAATTCTCAAAAATCAATATGGCTTCTTCATAGGTTGCTTATATAATATAACACTGTAGGTATGTAGCTCAAAAAATTGTACAACTTTCTCTATCTTCTTTTTTAGAAATTTTAAAGGGTACAAAGATGATGGAAATGTCAACTGCATTGACTTTATGAAATATTTCAACGACGCTTTGACGCTTTGACACCCTCCCCTAAGGAATCTCAAGGAAAAAAAACTCAAAATGGGAATCATGATCATTGCAAAAAAATGCAAAAGAGAAAAAAGGGAAAGTCACTGTTGAAGATTCAACGAGAAAAAAAAATGTAAAGAAATCTCAAACTTCACTCATGATCCTTTGATCTTCAGCTTCCCATCTGGTACCACTAATTTAATTGGAAAAAAACATTTCTTCTTTTTTTTCCAATCCACTCTCCTCACTTTTTTCCCCTTCCCCATTGACTCTCCACAACACACACACACACACAATGTTACACAGTACCTTACAACTGTAACCCACATTTTTGGCAACATTTTTTTTACCCCACAGAATTTACTGAAATTGACCAATGACGTCAAATATTTTTTTTTATA
Source organism: Arrhopalites spinosus (assembly GCA_034700945.1). Taxonomy (NCBI): domain Eukaryota; kingdom Metazoa; phylum Arthropoda; class Collembola; order Symphypleona; family Arrhopalitidae; genus Arrhopalites; species Arrhopalites spinosus. Next base: position 20,453 of record JAQIVZ010001495.1, read on the forward strand.
AATAATACAAAATCAACAAAAACAATGAAACTGATTTCCAGTCATGAATTTATTTTTTTCAATTCGCATAATGAGAATAATGGCTACTAGTTATGCGTAAAATAAATTTTTGGGAAGGAGAAAGTACAAAATAAAGGTCAAAAAATTTGGGAAGAATATCATTGACATATTTTCTTTGAATACAATGAAATAGTCTTAAATACTAAAAAAATAGGGCTAAATGTAGGAATGACCAACAAAGAGAAAAGAAAAGAAAGTGGAATCAAGTTTGAATAAAAGAAAATAAAATGTGAGCATTGTGAGAAAAAAAAGAAGAGAAAGAAAGAGTGAAGGGCGATTCATTTTTATTTTTTGGGGTTGGTTTTTTTGGGGGGTTCCTTATGCCTTGTAATCGATACAACTTGTGTATAGAGTGACTACAAGAGCCATGCATCATGCATGAGTTGATATCTGATGAGGCCCGGCTTCCTGAGTACGAGTGCTTCTATTTCCGATGTACTTTTTTAGTCGGCAAAGAAGGAGGAGAGGGAGGGGAAGAATATTTGAAGTTATAGGCCATACATATTTTTTTTTCTTTTATTTTCCCATGACATTCACATTGCGTGCAATGAGAAAAAAAATTACTGGGAGATTCAAAGGTAGATGAATGGGAGAGAAAATAAAAAATACAAAAATATGGTCACGTTGTCCATCCATTCCCACAAAAAGAACAAGAGAGAGAGAGAGAGACAGAGGATTAGCTTGCAAGTTGGGAGGGGGGTCTTGAATGTTTACTTAAAAAATGTATACAGGAGAAAGTAGACTCATATTATGCTAATGGTAAAATAAATATTATTGAACGTATTGTACTACAAAAAAAATACAATTCTTATTAAATTACATTCATCATACATATGAAGGAGAGAACCAAATTAAAATTACAAATATTATTCTAATTTATTTTCCCCTCCCTTAAATACACACAAGTACTCACTCCTTTAAAACATGAAAATAAAGAAGAGCTCATTTTAACACAAAATTTTGAAAAAAAATGTTGTTCATTTTTGAAAAAATGTAAAGAGTCTAAAAATATTTTTTTGATGAAGAAACTCAACACAAGTACAAAAAAAAAGAGAAAAGTGAGTTTGACAAATACTTATTTGGTGGGAGGATGCCGTGTGTGTATCTATTATAGTTTGAGAGAGAGATACAAATATGTAGGAAAGAGAGAAATATGTAATATTTTTTAAAAAGGAGAGAAAGGAAAAAAAGTCTGTATATATATATATATATATTTACAGTGGAGAATTTAATAGAGGAGAAAGTACATGAAACTGACAAAACACGGGGAATAATGCTGAAGGCTGACGAGGGAACATGACATGACGATGGTTCTTCTTCTTCTTTCTCCTATTATAATATATAGACCATCCTTGTATAGGTAAGTGCATCAATTTTTCAGTTATGATAGATGACTACATTTAATATAGTGCTTCCTCTCCCATTCTTCTTTTTTTCCCTCTATGCATTATGCCCTTGTACATTTCTCTACTTTCTCTCTCCTCAAAAGTGTACCGTGTTTCTCTCCATTTCTCTCTATCTTTTTTTGTTGTAGTAAACAACCCCCCTCCTCCCCTTTTACTATCTATTTTACAGGCAAAAAGCACAAGGGGAGGGGACTAGAGACCTTGAGATTTACTAGAGAAAGTATTTCTATTCAACAAAATATTTTTCCATGAATAAAACTACATCTTTACAGATCAGGTCAGGTAAACTTTCCCTACAAAAAAATTTTTTTGAGTGTCCCACAAAATCCCGTGAGGAAGGCTGAATGGGAAATGATACAAAAAAAGTCGCCGTGTCTTGTGCATTTTAGTATTGTTAGAGACAAACGGCAACTTTTTCAAATTATTTATTCTGATTATGATCTTCTTTCTTTCTTTCTATATAAATAGCAAAATTGTATTAAATGGAGTAAAAAAAGTTGGAGTGAGCATTATGACTATTGGAGATGGTGGATGCATTTTATGTTAGTGAGAAGTGAAAATAAAATGATTTTTTATTTGTAAAAATTTTTTGTGCTTTTTTCATCTTGAAAACTTAGTGTGCTTTCTTTTTTTTTAAAAAAATATTTCTTCTTGATGCTCTTCATTTTGTGTTGGAGATGTTGACATGTACAAATAGTTTCGTGTGAGCATCTTTTAAATAATATGAATCGTCAAGATTTTGTTGTTGAAGAATGTCTGCATTAGACTTTCTCCTTTACCTCCTTCCTTTCTCCCACTTTCTCTCTCATTTCATTTTTTTGACTTCAAGGTAGGTACTAGAAATGAAAAAAAAATTTTTTGAGGAAGAAAATAGTAAAAAATTATGACAAATTATTTCATGAGAATGGGTCACGTGGGCATTTCCCATTTTTTTAAAAAAAATTATAATAAAAATAAAAAGGTAGAATTAAAATTCTTAAAAAAATGTTTGCAAGTAGATAAACACAAAGCCTCCAGTTTCACTAGCCAAGAGTTTGTAGTTGTAGCATAAATAGAAAAAGAGAAAGTCTCACTGACTTTTTTTTTTAAAAAAAGAGAAAGATTATGAATTTATCCATGTGCATGAGACTAATTTCAATTCAAGGTAAGAAAAGGGAGAGAGAAAAACTCATCTTGGGGAGTTAAGATCTGAAAAAGAAAATGATGAAAAATCTGTGGAACGGTCTATTGTTCTTTTGTGTACCGTTTGCCATTCGTAAATTCAGAGTGAAGGGAATCTTTGTTCCCCTGTACTTAACTATGAGACACATGGAGTGTACATACATATATGTAGAGAAATCCATTGTGGTGTGCCTTCCTTGATCCTGTAATAGGCAGGCTTGTTCCTTGTTCTCTCGTTGGCTAAGGGATGAATTTTACCATGTGGAAAACTCATGCAGGCATCTTTTTGCTAGATTTCTAATAAGAGATAACTAAGGCTCTGCACGCACATCCAATCCTTTTTCTTTTGGTGATCCCCCCCTCCCCTCCCCTCCCCTCCTTCTCTGAGAGATACCTTCCCATTCAATCTCTTTTTTTACACACTAACAGTCATCCATGCAGTAACTAACACGTTGACTACGTTCACAGTTACAGCCACTCATCTTGAATTCTCTCCATTTATTCTTTACACATCTCATCTCATTACTTTCTTCCACTTTCACTTAACTAGTCTTCTATCACTTTTCTTATGGGGGATTTTTTTTGTTTTTTTTTTCTCAACACATGAAACTTTCACCATCTACTATTTTCTCTCTCAACTAAAATACTACCCGGTTTCCCTTTTTTTTCTCACCCGGGTTCGGGTTTTGTTGGTTCCAGTGGAGACATCTTTGTCATTTTTTTGTGGACAAAGTTTCCCCAAAACGTTACTGGATGACAGGAGAAGTACGATGGTGTGATATGAAAATAAGTAAATAAAATTAAATAAAATGGTTTTCGAGTATATGGAATATTTTTTTATTTAATTTTCCAAACATTTCACTGCTTTCACCCAACTTTCATCATTTCCTTTCATTTTTGTTTCTTTCTTATATAACTTTTTTAAAATTACACTGATACAGTTGTAGTACATGTTAATATATTGAATAAAATTTTACATTGTGAAATTGCAGTATTTGGGCTTTTTTTCTCTCACTTTCTCTTTTGTAGAAAGTTTTTCTTTACATTATGCGTAGACACAGCATACACACATTGAAGTTGTATATTGCTGTAAGGTATATAATATCTCAATATTGTTCATTATCTTTTTTCATTATTAAATATTTTTTTATGCCTCGTCTTCTGCCATTCTTGTTCTTTTTTTTTCGTCTTTGTTTTATTTTAAAATAATAATTTTGCAAAAAATTTTGTCGACAATTACCCAACAACAAAGTACAAATATTTTTTGTTTTTGTTTTTTTTCTCATTTTTTTATATCCCATTATTAAAGACTCTGTTTGTTCTACAATTTATTAAACTTTCTCTTTTTGTTTGCGCGCGCTCACTCACATATTTGTTTTTTAGTGTATAAACATACTGATGCTTTTTTTTACAATAGAAAGTTGTTTGACAAAGCATTTTATTTTAAAATTTCATTCATAAATTTCTTACAATTAAATAATTAAATGCGTTGATTTTCATTTTCATTTTATGTTTTAGTCATCATTAATTATTTATTTTTAAATGCGTTGATACTAAAAAATATTTTATGTTACTTATTTTAACTAGTATTAAAATTATTTAGCTACCGTAAATTTTTTTTTTGAGAAATAATAAACAACAACAAAAAAAATTTATACATTAGTTTAATTACACAATATCTTATTATTATTGTTCTAAAGTAGTTTTAATTAATTTTTAATTAATGTATAAATTTATATATAAATATGCAATTTAGTGTCTTTGGTTTATCCAGCTATGTTTTCACTTTTTTTATTTATTTAATTTTTTAAAGATTTAAGGACCTTATTTTTAACACTTAATTTTTTTGACACAATTACACTCAAGGGGTCATTTTTGGGACTGGAAATTAATTTAATCTGCACGTTCAATTAAAATTTTATTTTTACTGCTGTAAATTAAAAAGAAAATGGAAAAAAAATATTCTCCCTTTTTTTGGAATAAATATTTTTGTATCAATTAAATTGATTTTAAAGTAGTTAAAATTAGTTGTGTCACATACTAGTTAAAAGTTGTAGCTCTTTTGTTAAAAACAAATAATAATTTGTTATCTAATTTTGCAATTGTTTAATTGAATACATTTAAAATTGGAAAGGGATAATATTCCTTGGGTGATCTGTAAAGTACTCGTTTTTCACAGAAAATCGATTTGTGTTAGTTTAGCTTAATTATCAATTATTTTTATGCTGATTGTACAAAAAAAACTTTCTCCCTTATGATTAGACCAGCATGTAATATAAAATATTTATGTACAATTTATTTATTTATATATATATATATTTATAAATATGATTTGTTAACTTAGAAAACTTTTGTCCCTAAAAATCTTTTCATTTAATTGTTTTTTAACTATAACTTGATTTATCTTAAGATTTTGTCGACATTAATTAAATTTTTATACAGAATATTAATTGCCCTAACCCTTCAAAATCTAATAGAAATATAATAATGTACATTGTGTATTATGTACTTGTTTGTATCTGTAAAAGGTGTACAAAATTGAGAATTTTAATTACAACAAAAGAAAACTTAATGAGCAATTTAGGCCAGATGTATAAAATTTAAGAAGAAAAAAAAACATTATTTGTGTCATCAACTTTTATACAAAAGAAATTACAAGTTTAATTTTCAATTATTTATTTAATTATAACAACTTTAATGTTCCTTCTTTTTCATGTTTGAAAGACTAGAATATGGTCAAATATTTAACATGAGAATTAATTAAATTCATGTATATTTTTGAAAAATTGACCAAAGAAAATTGTTTATTTTTTTTATTCTTGTATCTTCCCCGCCATTAATTGTTAAGTTAACTGACTTGACATTTTTTTTAAAGCTTTCCTCCTGTAGTTAGCACTACACAGTAATAGAAATTAATTAAAAACTAAATTAAAACAACAAAATTGTTTTTATTTAATAACTTGATAGGTATAAAACATAATGATGACACGATACCAGTTTTAATTATAATTATTAATTATTATTGTTCCTCGATTTTTTAATTTGAAATATTTTCCAAGAAAAGTGTCATTCTCATTACATTTAAAAGTTTTATTTGTGACATATTCACAACACTTTATAATTTGTCTGTAACAAATATTATTAAATATTTTATCTTAAATACTTTGTAAAGTTTAGGACACAATTAAAAAAGATAATTATAGTGGAAATTAAATAATCTTAATTTAATTTATTTGCGTGTATAAATTTTCATCTCACTTTCACTCTCATTCCCTACACTCTTTGAATAAAGAATTTTGACAAATAGTCAAATATTTTCTTTGATTAACTCTCAACTCCATTTTAACTTTCTTTTGAAAACATTTTTTTTTTCAGTCGTATTAATTTTTTAAAAATTTAATAGCTAATTGTAAACAATTTAATTAAAATTTTATAGATTATTAGCGAAACTTAAATTTATCTAAAATCTCATGTTACTTCCATTTGTATATAGAACATGAGCATTTACAGGCCGGATCTGGACGAACTCTTCTCCCTGTAATTTCCAAAAACAATTTTTCAAAATACAATCATATTTATGTAAATAATTAACTAAATTAGTGTTAATTTTCGCAGTAGTCACAACCCAAAATGGAGAAAAATGAGAGCAAAAAAAAGCAAATTGTGGATACAAAAAACAAAACAATAGAATTTGTATTTGAGAATAAAAAAAAGAGAAAAAACTTGGAGAAAATAAAGAGAAAAAAAGGGAAGCTCAATCTTTAGGAGCTGATAAGGCATGCTTCTCACAGCAGGACAGATCCTACAATCAAGCTCAAACCACGAAGCCTCCAGCTGTTTAGTAATAGGCGCTACTGAAAAATAATCAAGCTTAATTAGTATCCTAAAGCCATGGTCATCGGAAATTTGTGGGGGGTGCTACTATAGCAGAATCACAAGGTAGTTAGTCATCCTTCACTCTTCTTCTGTCGACTACCCACTGCGTTCTTTCCTCTCTCTTTTTTTTTCTTCCCCCATTTTTTTCACCACTCGTAATTACTCTATCTTCCTTTCTCCAGCCAAAAGTTAAATCAACAAAACAAATAATGAAAAAGTTACGATAACAATTTTATTTGTCTCCTCATTCTATTCCTCGAGAGAAAGTTGAACAATTTTTTATCTTGTCTACAGTGAAAGCATGTTCACTGTCATGGAGAGAGAATTTATCAAAATGGTTGAACAAAAAGAAATATTTTATAGCCTCTAATCTAATTTACAATGATAGTCATCATGATAATGGCTAATGTAGAAGAATGCTATAGCTAAAAAAATATTATTTTTTGAGAATGTGCAAAGGGACATGCAAATTGCAAGACAGTGGAGGAAAGTACGGAGGAATGGATTAATTTCTAAGAAGGAAGGTCAAGAGAAAAAAAGAGAGAGAAAGTGGAGGTGTAAATTAAAGGTAAAAATTTACAATGGGGAGGGTAAAATTATACCGTGCTGTCTATATGAGGGTGGTGTAATGTTGAAAGTAACGGTGTTCGTGACATGTCTACCTCGGAAGACGGAAGTTGTGTCTGGCTGAGGGGATACCCCATCGTTTGAGTCTGTTGCTCTTGAACTCCTACAGGAATACACTGTTGTGTAGTCTTGAGTGGATCAATTTGAGCTGTTCATCAAAAATTAGACCAAAATTATTAAAATGTTTTTTTTTTAATTTTTTATTAATTAAATTATATTGTACCGTAAATTATTGGTTCTGGCGGACGATGATGTCTCAAAGTTGCTGTTTGATGGTATGCTGGACTATTTGGTAATGACAGCTCAGCATACGTTATTTCTTCTCTAGCCTAAAATCCCAAAAATCATTAATCAAGTCATCTCAAAATTAATGATTTTGTGCTACACAAAGATTTTCCCTGAGAGAGAGAAATAGAGAGAGAGAGCATGCAATCTCACCATTCTTGGCGTTCGATTTTTGACATTATTGACTACTTCAGTGGACGTGTTGGGATCTGGCCGATTAGCAGTAGTTCGGACGGCCCGGGGAATGGTCTCTGTATAGACATAGACAATATATTATGTATAGTCATAGTAGCCACTTGAAATTTAAAAAAAATATTTCTCTATATTTATCCTTACCATAAAAACGGCTAGAGTTGTTGAGTCTTTCTAGAAATATTTTTTCATCAGGATCGATCCCATCGATCTCTGCACAAACAAAGAAAAGAGAATCCACAATTTAAATTTTCACCCAAAAAAAACTCAAGTATCAAAACATGATTTTATATTGACAAGAAAAAAAATTAAATTGGATTTTGAACAAAAATGCAATCTTGTCAAAAAAAATAGAAAGTTTTATCAAATAATAATCTTTTGTCTAGTCAAATTTTAATGATAAAAATGTCAAAAAAATAATTTTAAAATTGACTGTATTTTATACAAAAGAATATTTAAATTTTTAAAAAGAAAAATTAAAAATTAATTGATAAATTGTACCTGTACTGTGATCATGTGATCGGACGACATCAGGATTTTTGTCATCACCGTCGAGTAAATCATCAATAGATTTTTTATTAAGAGGAACGCTAGATTTGTCATTGTCAGTGGGAGGCTTGAGGCCATTGTTCTTTGGAAGTCTCTTATCCTCACCCGAATGACCCCGACTCCTCAGAACTATCACGATGACCACCGCCACTAAAATTAGTGTCACTACCACTCCAATCAATACTGCCAGCAATGAAGTCATCTGGAGAAAGACTGGCTTAATTGATGCTACAAGACAACATTAATTTAATTAAATTCCATTTTTAATTAAACAATTTGTGGAAATTAAATTAATGAAGAAAATGTAATAATTAAATTTTTAATCAGAATCTTTTACCTGGAATTACAATTAATTTTAATTCCAAGTAAAACATTTTGAATAAATTTAATTAACTCCATAATTTACCTGTACTCATGCCCGTCTGTTTTTCAGCAGCTTTTAAAGTGGACGCTTGTAAAACTTGAGTGTCACTTCGTCCCTTATTATTGGCTGCGTAGACACGGACAATGAAGGAGGCTCCAGGATCTAAATTTCTAACGTCAAAAGTTGGTTTGGGTTGAGAGAAATTTTTGACTACTGAGTGAGTTTGAAAGTCCAAAACTTCAACATAAAATAATTGATGAAGCCCTCCATTAAATCCTTCAGCACAACTCACAAACAATGAGTCAAATGTTTGATTCATTATTGAACAATTTGTCACTGCATCCGGTTTTCCTATTTTAATTTTTAAAAAAATCATCACTCAATTAAATTTTAATTTACAATATTGCCAATTTTCTTAAAAAAACAAGACATAAAAGGAAATTAAAGCAAATTAAATATAAAAATTAGGAGCAAGGACAAACCTGCAGGGATAACATGGAAAACACAAGGCAGTCCTCGTCCAATTTTATTTTCTCCCCAACAAAGAAGAGTCCCATAGTCAAGTTCTGTCAAGGGTCGATAAGTGAGAGTAGATCGGGTTCTATCATTTGCAAAAGCAGACTGTTGAATATCAATCGTCTCTGCTGAATTATTAAATTTCCATCGAAATGATAAATCAGTCCTGAAATTTCAAAAAAAAAATAATTAAAGAATGCCATATTAAATGAATATAAAAATTACATGTCATTTTTTTATAATTACTTACTCAGGATTTGCATCAACGTCGCAATTGATCTTGGCGGCTTCCTGCCTTGCAATTCCATACACACTTTGTTGATTCTGTCGGCAAACTGGGGCATCTGTGAATAGAATAAAATTCATGACAACGAATGAATACCAAAGAGACTTTTTTTTATGTGGGAGTACATATTGTTTTATTTTCTTATTTTTAACGGCTTCTATATCCAAAATCATCCCTTTCTCTTTCTAGTCTCTAGTCTTTGTAATTCAATCCCTCTCTCTCTACTATTGGGGTCAAGTCTCCTATGAGAGTTTGTGAATTTTTCAATGTTTTTTCAAAATATCTTTGTGATGGGATCTGAGAGGAGAAGAAGAAGAAAAGAAAATAAGAGTAAGTTCAGTCATCCTGTCAAGAGAATGAGGATCACTTGCTCATTCCATGTGAGTTTCACATAAGGCAATATTGATGCAAGTCATCATGATCATATAGGAAAAACCTAATGAAACAGAATGGATGGGTTCTCCCCCCTTTCTTTCTCTTTTCTCAAAAAAGAGAAAGTAGAGAAAAAATAAAGTCTGAGCCTGATTTTATACAAAAAATGATGCAAAAAAAACTCTGTCGTCCACCCATGTCACAATGTTGTCAATATTTACTTTTTATTCAAAAAGTTCAAAAAATAACTTTTCTTATCATGGTCCATTCCTGTGAATTGCCCACCTTAAAATTCTTGGTCAAAGTTAATTCCCTAATGGTCTCTTTTTATTTAGTATTTTACTAAATGTTGCCAAACATTGTAATGGCTACAAAATGAAATTTCTTGAAATTGTGTGTAATCTTTTAAATAATAAATGAGACAAAATTAAATTACACTGGGCTCTGTGGGTCAAGCGTCACCATCCAAGAGTTCAATATTTAATATTTAATTTATAAAAACAAATTATCTTTTTGTACAGATTGCATCAAAGTGAAAGTCACAATAAAATATTTAATGTAAAAAAATTTATAAGAAATGACTTCAAGCTCATTTTTAAAAAACTCGCTACTTTCTCCTGTGAAATAAAATGGCTGGGGAGGGGGGCATTATAATTTACACCTAATTTTAAGTCAAGATTTACAAGTTCCAAATTATAAGGGCCATTCAGTAGCCACAAGCATTAAAGAATTATAATGGTTTGGTTGAAGGTGTAAAATGTCGTGCTCCATTACTATGGAAAACTACCCACGACTCCCCATCACTTATCTACATTAAAATAGAAAATACAAAAGGAGAACCAAGTTTTTGCCATCTCAGTGGAGAAAGTAACTGGAACCATGTCATTTTCATTTTCACCCACAACCAAGAGACACAAAAGTCAAAGGAAGGGAAATGGAAAAGAGAAAGTTACATAAATAAAATCATTCATTATTATTGCAAGAGCACCCATAGTCATATAAGAGACGCACCTCTTGGTAGAAATATTCAAAAGGAGAGAGAGACACATAGCCTGACCTATTTAGTTTTGTGTCGACTAATTGCGCATAAATTAATACTAATATCGTTAAAAGCTGCTGGCTGCCCGTCTCTCTTCCATGCTCACAACTCAGAGCTCCACTCATCATGACCCAACTTAACGTTCTCTCCCTTTAGTTAATGAAGAGTGATGGGACCTTTTCTCTGGGGTATTAGGCAAGAAGGGAAATGTGAAGGGGACATGACCCAACAAGGCCCAAGGCCCAACTCTCTCTCTCTCTCTCACTTTCTCTAACAAAGACAAAGACAAGGCAAATCCAAAAACTCTATTCTCTCTGTCGTCTACTCTCACACTAGGGTGGCCAGACGTCCGGATTTGCCCCGGACAGTCCGTATTTTGGGGGTTCTGTCCTGTGTCCGGAGTGACCCTTGATCCGGACGCAATTTGTCCGGTTTTTCATACATTTTGACTTTTAAATATTTAAGTTAAGTTTTTTTTTCGTGACACAACATTTCAATGGTAATGACATAAAATTTTCTCCCTGATGCCATCCTTGGCGTATAGGTAATGGCGGGTTCTCTTTAAACTCTTAATTCTGAGGAATAAATTTTTAACTTTTCGTTTTGTGGCGATCATGCCGCATCGAAAAAGTGAATGGACTATAGACTCCTTTCATTCAATCATTCAACAAAGTTCCAAAGGGAACTACTGCGTACTGTTATTGTACTTACTGCAAGTCTGATATTAATGTGGGAAATAGAGGAAAATTAGATGTAAAGTCTCATTCCGAGACTCATAAGCACAAAAAATGTGAAA
>JAQIVZ010001496.1:0-31971 GCA_034700945.1 Arrhopalites spinosus
TAACATACTCAAATATCTTGGTCATCGCTTTACAACCAACCGAGATAAAAAATCATAATCATTACTTTTTGATCTCCTCTCGTACATACAGTGTCTGTGTAGGATCCAACACATATTTTTTTTATATAACAATATTACAAATGTCAAGAGGCACAGCATCCTCCTTGGACACTGTCCTCCCCTCATATGTTATGTATTTACAATATTTTTTTTTGTGAACGTCGAGTCATTACGAATAACTTTATTTTCTCATACAGGCCCCATACTTTTTTTCCTTCATGCTTCATGTTTTTTTTGTGAGTAATATTTAATGTGACTTTTTGGACACAATATTCTTTTTTCTAAAAAGTCTCGTGTCCCTTGTCCACCTCTACCCCCTATGAGCTTCTCTCTTGACCCTTCATCGAACATGTTTTGACCATGACTACCTATGTACATACATATATATATATTTATGTATGTATGGGACGTAAAAAATAATGGCTTGTCCTTTATTATAAATTCAATTTGAGACCATTAGGATTATACTCAGCCCTCCGAAAACGAAATCGAGTTTGAAAATCCCAATATGATGACCATCACATTATCTTCAACTTAAAAAATAAAATGACAAGCCATTTAGTTAAATGTCAACACAATTTAAGAGATAGTAAAGTTACCAAGGGAAAGACTAGCCTGAAGGATAAGACGGAGGGGAGGGATATTTAAAGAAAGTGGAGAGAGCTCTAGGGATAAGTAAAACTTGACAATTCCTCGTGTTATCTATTTACACGTAACGAGAAATGTGACATCATTTGCGAGGAAGACTTACTCTCATCTCTTGTTTTTTTTTCTTGAGATGAGTTTGGAAAGACTAGGGCGAGTTTTTGAGAGTCAAAGTGGATCATCACATGAAAATTGGACAATCCTTCACCCCTTGTTGCATAAGTTTGAACTAGAAATTGGAATTTGAGTAAAAGTCGTATAGAACTTGACCTGCAGGGTTTATCACCAATGAAGAGTGCATCATAAATGAAATATACGATATACGATTCTGTCCAAAAGAGAAGAGAGAGAGAGGGAAGAAGTACGAGTATGACGCGGGGTGGCCATACAATTCCATAAAAGTTACAGCAACCATTGAACAAGTCAAAATAAACTTGCGAGTTTTTTTGGGCTTGTCTTCTCCACTCTCACATTCACCCGAAAGAAAATGGTCGGACGGACGGACGGCAAAGAGAGAGAGAGAGAGAGAGAAATGGTATACACAAATAAGTATTGACTTTCATCCCCACCGTGTTTCCTCCTCTCTCTCAAACTCGTAAAGTTGAGGATGACGATGGATGGACTATGGGTATACTACTGTAGAGAGAGAGAGGATATTGAGAATATCCAGAGTCTTGTACTGGTCAATCCCACGACTTGAGAATAGTTTCTCTCAAGGGATTTACTTTTATGCTTTCACCTTGATCACCTCCTATCCATATCAGAAATAGGTTCTCCTCCCTGAAAAAAAAAGTTTACCAACCTCTCTCCTGATGCAATGCCTACATTTAGAAAATAGAGAAAAGTTTTCTTAGGCTAGAAACCTATTTTCAGTCATCATTTATTACCAGTACTGCCGCAATATTATTTATAGATTCATGCACTCAATTCATTGAAATAGAAGAAAAATACCAAATACAACACACTCCCCATTTTACCCTTCTTTCACTCTTTCACCTCCCTTACAATACCCATACAGTCCACTACAATGTAAAATGTGTACATATGGTTCTCAATTCCATTTTAGCATGATCATTTCAACACTGTCCTCTTTCTCTTTCTTCTCATAAAGAGAGCAAACTACAGATACACCAAATAAATTGTATTAAAAGTGGGAGTCCCCTTATTCATATGAGTAGTACTGTACATAAAGTGGATCACTAGGAAAAAAATGAGTCCCCCAAAATTCCTTACTATTGTTGACTACTCGCTCTTGTCGTTTGTGAAAAAACGGGAATATTACATAAAAATCCCCAAAAAGAGCCAAACTAGTCAGAGTCATCCGCTGACATGAGAAGATCAGAAAATGGGGTGGGGGGAGGGAGGGGTAGGATAGAGTGATCAAATAATCCTGTCTCTCTTTCTCTCTCCTCTATTATACATTATTATCATCTGGGGCTTTTATTGTGTCATAGCTCCATTAGGAGGGGGATCAAAAGAATGCGTTTTAGAACAATTAGGTTCTAACCTCGGTGACTTTCCCCGTTTTCAACCTTCTCCATTTCTTTTGGTCTCCCTCCCTCTCTCTCTCTTTCTCTTGTTCAGATAGTCATATGGTGCAACATAATGTTGCTTCAGTTGATATGATATGAGTATATTATGAAAAGGAGAAAATGAAAATAGAACCAATGGAAAATAACGCCTCCCAACCAACTTACGACTACCAACATGGTCAATAAAACTAGGCACACTTTTTGTCCCTACCCCTCATGTAATCTATCCATTCTTCTCCTATCCATGAGTATTCTCACTCTCTCTCTCTCTTCAATTGTGTACAAATTTTTATATGTAACTACATGGGTGAAGGCTCCCAATATTCTTCCTGGGTAGGAGACATACATCAATACGTGAAACATTCATATCCCTTTTTTTTGTTGTACATGTTGTATGTACTACTCTAGTGGTATTTCTTAGGGATGAGGATGAGGATGAACGTATCTCATAAAGATTCTCATATAATATATTTTTCTCTCATCCATTGAAATTTGAGCACTAGCATTCATTCATTTGTTTTGTTCCATGTTGGCACTCCAAAACTTTTCTTTAATGCCGGCTTAAAACATTGAATGAAATGGCAGTAGTAAATCATTTTGAGAGAATAAAAAGCTCTCAAATTTTGCATAATCAACCCACAGTCCCCCCTCTCTTACCTCATAAAAAATTCAATACTTTTGCCCTCTCAAAATCCAAATACATAACTTTGTACATGTACCCATGCACATATGAATCCCCCCTCCTCCTCTCCTCCACTGTACTAAAATGATGTATGACTTTACTATATTTTATAAAATTAAGTAGACAAAAATTCTTTTGAAATTAAATTTAAGAAAAAGGGCAAAGGCGAAATAAGAACATTTCATCGTCAGTTTTTTTTTCATATCATTGTCAATGTGACTTAGAAGAATGTGCAATGGTGAAAAAAAATAAAATGAAAATGAACAATAAATATATTCTCTTGTTTTCTTTTTAATTCCATAACTTGAATTAAAATAAAGGAAACTATAGGAGGTGTAAATGAAATTTTTACAAGAAAAAAAAGGTGGGCTTCCATTTTAGATAAATTCAATTATAAGTTTCTAACCCCCTCATGGTGAGTTGGAACATGTTTTTTTTTGTGGGACTGATTTATTTATTTATTTATTATTTGCAATTCAATTTTAACATAACATCCCCTTAGCCATTTGAATTTGGACTAAAGTTGTAGAATGAGTGAGAGAGTTTTGTGATTTAAGAATGGCAATGGCAATGAAATTTTTTTTTTACAAAATGTACAACTTGATAATGGAGTCTAGTCTAATACAAAGTCATCTCCACGCCTTGGTTTTATTTATTTATTTCACTGTTTTGTTCTCACTCGCCGCTGGTCATATCAGATTGATCTGTTATATAAGATTCATTTTTCTTTTTCATCTTTCCCCTCTTCCATATCTTACATGATATCATGGTACCATGTACAGATATATGTACGTAGTCACACATAATGTACAATGAATTAGACACTCCTCTCTCCAACTCCTGGGTTTCATGTTGATACTTTACTGGTATTGTAAGATTTGTATTAAACATGCAATGGAATAGATTTAATCTTGTTTTGTCTTTAATTTTATTTTATTATTCTCCCTCCTGCCTCTCTCTCTCTTTCTCTTTTTGTACAAACTACAAACTGTACAGTCACACTTTGTTTTTTTTAAAGCTGTACAATATTATTTACATGAATTATTTTGTATTTTGATTTTGTCATTATTTCTATGTGGGGAGCTGGGAGCTGGACTCTAGGGTTTTTAAGTGATGAGCAAGACAATTGACTCTTGGTGGTTTTTTATAGTAGAGGGGCTACAAGTTCAGTAGTGTGGATACTAAAATGTAAGAGAAGATGGTAAGTTTTACAATAAAACAAAATAGAAAATGTAAAAAATATTGTATGCACTTGTGTTTGCAATCTGCAATTTCTTCAGAGTCAAAAAAAAAGTTTTTATACAAGGGCGTAAATTTTTCAGCCACTTATTGTTCCTTCTGCAGATACCTACACAATATATACATGAATATATATGTATGAGACAAGAGCAAAAAAGCAAGTTAGGAATATAAACCATAACCGGCTTTCTCAGTTGATCACACACGAGGATTTTCCCCCATTGCCATAAATTCCCTATGAGGTTTTCTTTCCTTGCATCATCATCATGTTGTTTCTGTATTATATTATACATATTGTACATATGTATGTGTGTGTGCAAGTTAAAACAAAGTTATTCATATGAAAATTTACTGTCAGAGTCAAATAAATTGCATCATTTGTCTACAATTCTTAAGCCACAGTTGAATTGAATAGTCAACTCTACGACGTCTCCAATGATTTCATTACTTTTTCACACAATTTATTAACTCCCTTCTTCCCCTTCTTGGCCATCTACTCTCTCACACTTTCCTATTGAGTAGGTAAGCATTTTCAAGAGGCAGGGAGTCATCACGAAAAAAATATGGAAATTAATATTTTTGTCCTTATCTTTTTTATGTGCAAAAATTGTGCATATATTTTTGTAGTCAGGGAAAACGCACTGTGGGGAAATGTCCTTAAAATCCATTTGAGCTTTATGTGTCGATCATCATCATAATATTATCTCTATGGTTTCTTTTAATAGCCTACAATAAATTCTTTCAGAGTGACCACATTGTTAGGATCACTTTTTGGGCAACCTCATCAATATCGTAATATGAGAGAGAGAGAGAGAGAGACAAAAAATAGTAGTAACAACAATGATATCGTATTTCATGTCAAGATTTCAAGAAACTTGAGCTGAGCGAGTAAAAAAAAGTTGTGGAGATGAAAAAAAATTTGAAATGATCATGAAAATGAAGACTCTTTACTCTAAACAGGGACAGGTAAACAGTACAGATAGACTGGTTGGTTTCCTTTTAATGAGACCGGATGAAAGAAGTAAAATTTGCAAAGTAAACCAAATTTTCCAGCCTCCTCTTTTTTTTCTCTCTCTTTTTACTCAATCCTCCATACTCCATCTTTTGTAATCTGTTATGTTGTAGAGATAGACTTTAAAGATGAATCTTTTTTTATTATTATGAGTTCTACTCTCTCTCTCTCTTTCACCTCTCATGTTGTTGAACATTTAATATAATATTACTCACTTATTCAACCCACCACTTGAGACCCGAATCCTCTGTCGTCTCAGCTTGAATCTTATGGGTTAAAAAGTATTTTTTTTCTCTCTCTCTGAATTTTTTAACACAGCGGAAGGTTCAAGATGAAGAGCACATCTGTAAATTTACTTTATTATAAGGCTTTGTGAATGAATGAAGGAATCATAGAGACACACACACAAACACACACAAGCTGTCTGTGTATTATCTTGTGTGTAGTTTTGATAACCATCGCCGAATCTGTATTTTTTTTGTGTTGGATTGTGCATATGTACATGTGTAGTAGTATGTGCCTAACCTGCCTACAACTGATGCATAACCTGTTCTTCCTTATTTATTTGATTTTTAAGGACCCAGAATGTCAGAGCCTGGCCTAGCGGCTCCTCATTTCTCTGCCAAAAGAAATGGCTACGTACAACACAAGTAAGTACTCAGTTTTTGTTGTACAAAGTAAGTTTTGTACTACATTTTACATTATTATATTGCTCTCCTCACGATTAATGACTAGTCAGCAACATAAACTTGAAAGCATTAATTGAACAACAGTTGGAATTATAATTTGTCTCTATAATTCTTCAATCCGACATAACTTCAATTGACGGTCAACAGCAGTATTAATTATTACCTTGTTATGTTGTAAGTAAGTGGGTAACTTTAATTTTTCTACTCCCCCCCCTCTCTACTTTGCATTGAGAGTTAATTTGAAAAAGTACAGAGAGAGAGACTTTATGAGTGTAGACAGTAGACAGGAAGATTTTTTTTTGAGAAGACAAACACATCACTTTGTGTAATAACTTTTACACAAAATTCATTTTAATTATAAATTTTTATTATTATGACATTCTAACAACCATCCCTTCCTTCCTTAAGTCATCAAATTTAAATTTATTTTTTTCTTCTTCTGCTTACTTTGTCAAAAGTTTTTTTTTTGAAAATTTATTCATTTTAACATTTGAGCTTTGACAAAAGTCTCATCATCAACTCACCATGAGAGCCTTCATAATATGAAAATAATGACAATAGACTTGACAGCTTCTAGACAATCATCATTATAATACAGTAAACTAAACTTACAATGTTTACTTTACTTAACTGTCATTAAATAATAAGTAGGAAAAATAATATTAAAAATATTTTTCTCTTTGTTATTTAGTTTGTGAAAATATCAATAAAAAGAAAAATATTGAGAAAAATAAAATCTCCATTTTAAATTTCTTCCTGTAAAAAAAGAAACAAGTCAAAAAACAATTACCCCAAATGTAAAATGGAAATTCAATTTAATTGACTTATTTGTCTAGTAGGAGCTCATTTTTCTCCAGTTGAAAATTGAGTTTTTGATTATTTATCTTCAAAAAAAAAAATACTCATGGGTAATGTTCCACAACAATATTGAGATTGCTCAAAGTTGAAATTTTTTTTCAAAAAAAAACTTGCAAGATTTGTATGTAATTTAAAAGGGATTTTTTTTGATTATGCAAATCAACAAAATAAACTACAAAACATCTCAACTTTGAGTGGAGAGTCTTTACAATAAAAAAATGTAGTAAAAAATTCAGTGTCTGTACTTGTACATTGTATACAGATATGATGTATAGGTACAAGTACAAGTATAATTTTTGCACATGCAAATAATTTTTTTTTTAATTTGTTGCTTCTTTTTTGCTCTATCTCTGTATAATAATTCCATGTTGAGTGTGTATGAGAGAGGACATGACACAAAATGTGGAGAGTAATTTTTACAATGCCATGAAAAATTGCTGACAAATTATTTATAAAATTTTTGTACGTATAATTCATTGTCTTGAATTATAAAGAAAAGATGAAGGGATCAAGTGGAAATTATGAATGTAATCTATTGTACAATGTTGAATTCAATTTTATAAAACTCCTAGTGGTCTGCACCATAAGACAGCCAAAGAGAGAGAGAGAGTACACACGCGATAGAAGTAATTTAATATAATCACCTTAAGAGTCAGTAAACATCCGTCCAGGTAGAGAGAGAGAGAGAGAGAGAGAGAGAGAAGGGGTGCTTGAAGGCAAATAAGTACGCGAAGGCTAATCGATAGCTTTCATTATTATCATTATATATAGCCTACAAACTTTTTTTATTTTACATGTAATAATCTACATGGATACACGTATCATTTTTTTAGTTGATGTATTTCTAATCTATTACTTTGATTATTGAATGAAGCTGCTGGAGCTATAGCTGGACAGCCAAAATATTTTCTACAGTGTGTTCATTACATGTACAGTACACTTTTTTTATTCTTCTCCATTTTTATCAATTTCCAAGTTATCATCAAATAACCAAAAAATTAATTTCACAATTTATATTGTGAGAATTAAATATTTACAAATGAAATTAAAATAATAATTTAATTAAATCTTGAATTGCGAGTGTGGTGTCTAAAATAAAATAAAAAAAAATAATGCACCCTGTACACAAGATATTTGTGTATATTCTCAGACTATTTGCCTGGAGTCGTTTATTTGGCATAGGGTCTTCTCATAGAATGAGAAGAATGTAAAAAAAAGGTGCGGCTTGAGAGCCGACTCATCTGAGAAAGAGAGAGAAAAAAAAGGAAGACGAAGCAAGATGCAGTTCAATCTCAATCAGAAAACGCTCTAAGGACCATCCAAAGATCATTTATATTGATGGCTCGAGTCCTACTCACTCACTTTTTTTTCTTCCTCTTCTTTCCAACAACGAGTGTTGTTATTGTCATTATTTTATTATTCTTATTCTTCCATTGAAACTTTGAAAAAAAAACTTTGGACAAAATCCTTTGGGCGAATGCCACCACCATCCATCCAGGCTAAGGAAGGATGATGATGCATTTGAACAATATTTAATATTGACAAATTCATGATAGCCATGGATCTTTCATTTAGTAACTATTCTCCGTAATGTCATCTCCAAGACTACAGATATATCATACCCCCTCTCCCTCTTTCTACATGTAACAGTTTAATTCATGCGAATAAGACAGGTTACAAAACTGTAGAGAACAAAGTCAACGAATATATTTATTCGTTGTACATACATATTACACATACAATCCATGTAACATTTCATGGTATCCAAGGTATACGACTCTTCTCATTGTAAATCATACAATATAGTGGTGTGTCTTGTATTGTGCCATTGTGTGACTAGAAAACCGCGGAGCTTCATCTCACTCTCAGCCATTAGTTACCACCTTACCACTTGTGTTGAATTTTTGTAACATGTATTATGTAAAAATGTTATAAGAAGAGAGTGAGGGATGCATAAGAGAGAAAAATGAACATAAATCCTTGGACAAGAAAAACTAGGATCATGTTAATAACACCTTATGATTACATAGTCATCCTGTACATTGAAAGGGGCATCTTTTTATGAAGGAATGGATCATGTACATTTTACTCCGTAGGTCTAGGTACGTATATATATAAATCTTGTACAGACAAACACACGAACAACACCACCAGCCCATGCCATTCATTAAGAAGACTTGATGGTGTCTCTATTGTTGTACAGTGAACACTTTGTGCGACGTTTATTGAAAAGCCTCGATGAGACTGCCGAACATTAAATAGCCATTCTTTTGACTAGCCAAACGAAAGAAAACATCTCTCCCTCCTCTCTCTCTCTCTCTCTCTCTCTCTCTCTCTCTCTCTCTCTCTCTCTCTTTAATGCCAATTGATAAATTGCTTTCACTTTACCGAGTGTAAAAATAACTGCAGTTAATCATAATCATATCCATTCTTTTATATCTATTTCAACCTTTTTTTATATCTGAAAAGAGTAAAATGTAATATAGACATATTTTATGATAACTGAAGAGAAAAAAAACAAGAATTTTTGTCACTAAATTCTACTACTAAAATCTTGACTTATGTACAAGTACACTGATAGCCAAAGAGAGAGAGAGAGAGAGAGAAAACTTGAAATGAAATAATACAAAAAAAGACAACTTTATAGTCAAACATCACAGTAATTAAGGTAAACTACTACTGAGATGAGAGAATAGGAAGAAAAAAAATTTAGTAGAGAGAAAGAGAGAGAGAGAGACTGTCTTACGGTATCTGAATGGAACAAGACAAATAGCCAACACAAAGATAAATATTGCCTGGGTTCTGTACAAGAGAGAGAGAGAAGTAAAAGAAGAAGGAATAGTCAGGTCAAAGCTGTCGGCTGTCTATGATTCTGTCTTGCAATGTATAATTCTACACATTACATACATATAACAATATATGTGGTCTATATCAGCTAGTGTTACTAGCTGACTAGTAAATGTTTTAAGAATGGATAAACCGAGTGAACAGTGGACAAGTCTTGAAAAAGAGAATGATTTATTACGAGGTAACCTTTCAACACTGTTGTTAATAGAGCATTAGTGCGATAATCACAAAAAGAAACAAAAAAAATATACACACACTAAACGACCAGAGTAATAACTTTTAGCAATTTTTTTCTCCTTCTTTTTTGCCGTCGTGACAAAAAAAATCCATCAGTTTATAAAAATATTTTACAGTTATCCGCTGTCATTTGACAGTACACGAGAGAGAGAGAGGGAGAGGACGACAATTTTGTCACAGTTTGTTTTTGTGTATAAAAATTCCGAAATTTGTATTCAATGTACATACAATATCAGTCAGTTGATCATCATCCTCAACGAAGATAAACAGCTGCATGTAGATTAGCACAGCAGAGGTAGAATAAAGAGGGAAAAATATTTTTCAAGCCTTTATCGGACTCAAGTAAGTACGCTTGTCTCTCTCTCTCTCATGTGTCTTCCAAGTTCAGCAAAGGTGGTTGCATGAAAAAACATTAATTTTCTTGTGCAGCCAGTCACTATAATACATATACAGATAGCCATTTTAATACTTGTAGAAAATGTTTAGTAAGAGAAGAAGTTGTATAGATAGTAAGTGGTAAATGCACTGAACAGGAAACTCGTTGCATTTTTACTATAATATTATACACATGTATATATGTACATAATAAACTTATATCACAAGGCTATATGTAAACCACAGATGTGCCCACCGTCAAGCTGGTTTCCCTAGAGTCTGTCCCTACAAAAAGATTCTTAAATGTTTCGTTACAAACTGTAATGTGACAAGGCTGGACAGTCTGGAGTTGCATCTGCATACTCCTTTTTTCTCAAATAAAACAGGTCCAAGTCAATTGAAACTACTTTTAGACGGCATTCTCTCTTATCTTAAATTTTGTACTTTTAAACTTTTAAAATAAAAACAAAGTAGTACTGTTAAAACATAATGTGATAAATAAAGGCAGACTTTTTTTATATTTAGAATTATTGTAATCAAGTAATTTTTAAAATAACTCTATTTTCTATTTCTAAACTGGTTCCTAATGTTCAAAAAATCATTTTAATTATTTGTACAAATACAATTTGACTGGGAAAGTCATTCCCTGGATAAATTTAAATTTTAGTGTACATGTTAAATGTAGTGATAATAAAAAAAATTGAATGAATTCAAAGAGGACATGAGAGAGGATGAGATAATAATGTTTGCATTTGTCTTATCCTCATCATCAAAGACGCAATAAACTTGAGGACCTCCTCCCCACTAAAATTTTAACTTTAAGACATTAATACACCGTCAAGTGTGAGGAGGAGAGGGGGATATTATAATAGAGAAAAAGATATTAAGATTGAGTATGAGTATCATTATACTGTGAGCTTTATGTAGAGTTAAAAAGTACCAGCACAAAATGGGTCTTTAATTTCAAGAGGGTTAGTAAGAATTGATTGCCGATTGGAGTGATGACAAGACAAAAGATACAGCGGCTCTCTCTCTCTCTCTCAGAGCTAAAGCACAAGAGGATATTATAAAAAAGTCTTGAAAGCTCATCAAGAGAAAAAAAATGAATGGAATTTTATTCAACGTACACCTTCTCCCTTCAATTTCATTCATGGCACTTTACTATTGTAATTATGTACAGTGAAATCTTATTAATAATTTAAGCTGGGAGTAGAAATGGAGATATTTATTTGTTGAAAATTAAATTTAATTAAACTTTTAGACTTTAAATTAAATAAAATGAATACAATTTTAAAGCAACAAATATTATCTGTGTCTACAGATTTCTTGTTTCAATTGTAAGAATTCAACTGTGATTTCTCCACACATAGAGAGAGAGGGGGGGGGGGAATTTTCACCGTCAATTATCTAGTTAATCTAGTTATTTATCAACTATTTAGTGTTGAAACACCTAGTAGTAGTAATGAGATGATGATGAAGGGGCTGAGTAGAGAAGTAATCATTATAGAAAATGAATAGAAGAATTTGTACATACAAAATAATATGACGAGAGTTGTAACGAATCAGTTTGTGTCTATAACAAATGATTTTTTGCCATTAGGTCACGTCCTCACCGCCCCGTTCCATTTATTAAATCCAAATCACATCGTCTTTGGTCTGTTTAAATTACTTTTTAAAGAATTACCAACTAATCTACTCAATCTCATCTCTCTCAACCCTCATCATCAGAGTCAACAAGAGAGAGAGAGAGTTGGTTTATATTAACACTCATTTGGATCTTCAACATAGGAATAATATACCATGTACAATCTTCAAACTTACCAAAAGTTACACAAAAATCTAGTAAATGCATAGTTAATTATTTCAATTGTAATATGTATCTGTACATTGGACAAAAAATTAATATTTTTGTTCTTCCAACTCGTCCAAATTTTTAATTTTATAATGAATTTTTCTAGTAAATTTTACACCAGTAATTATGTATCAGAGTACAAATTTATAAACGTGTACATTTAACAGTTTATTACTGAAAATCTCAGCATTTTTTTCTGTACACACAAACGAATTTATTTAATTTATCTTCCAATCCAACTAAACCACATCATCAACCTTTCGTCCCTCTCTCTCTCTCTTGGTTCTCCATTTCAATTTTAAAGGTGTACAATTTAACATAGAGGGAAATGAATGTTACATTGGATCCATGAACTGAAGACGCAGAGAAAAAAAAGTTTCATTCTTTTCTTCCTTACATTAGACTGTGTTATCTTGTAATCCATCTAAAAATGGTTTCTCAAAAGTATTTCTCTTGCCTTCACCATTTCTTCTGTCTGTACTCTCTAGAGTATGGTGATTGGTAGAAAGAAAAAAAAGTGTGATGTATTTTTTGAGTGTAATTTTACTCTTACTATCCTTCATCTCATTATCATACACACACATGTACTCTCCTATAATAATATACCAATCTGCATGATAATTCTGTGGAGATTGATTCACGTTAAAAGCTATTGAAACTATTTGATTTTCGATGGACACGATAAAGAGACCCTTGGCAATTCTCCATGTCCTAGTAACTGATCATAGACGGAAGGAGTAAAAAAAGAAGATAAATGATAGATAGAGATTTTCGCACGGCGAGGGTGAAAAAAAAGACTACCCTTACACAGATTATTGTACATTTGAACAAAGCCCCCAATGTCAGTACTTAAATAATACTACCATGGTTATTTTTATACATACAATTTAAATACATCTCTCTCTCTCTCTCTCCTCGTGGTCGTGGTGAAATAAAACCAGAACGATAAAGGACTGGAAAAATGAAACGGAAGAGCACCCAGTTCATGGGACTTGGGAGAATGGAATAGTACAGTAAATTTAGTATTGGTGTGTCTGTACAGATCAGATACTCAGTACAAATTCTAGTAGGCTTTAAATTTATAGTGTCTATTGAACTGGATATTCCATGTAGCAAAAATATATATTGGGGACATTGGATTGAGCTAGTAAGATTTTTTGACTATATATCTATTTGCTCTCTTCTCTTTGGATATTTGTAAAATGCCGATCAGATAAAATAAAAAAGAGGGGCGAATGAACTACTACTACTCAATTGTCCCAGTAGCATTACATAAAGGATTTTGGAAAACGGATTACCGTCTCTCTCTCTCTCGTACATGACTACCAAGAAAGGCATTTTAATCCCATCCAATGCCATCAAATAACTTGAATGCGTTCTCAGTCAAATCAAAAAAAAAAACCCAACCCGAAATTTTTCACACTATCTGTGTACATTCAAAAACCGTTTTTTTATATTCCTCCAGACTTCTGACTGACTTACCTCTCTCTCTCTCTCTCTCTCTCTCTCTCTACAGCTGACATACGAGGACAGATACTACACACACTCGGTAGACTACACATTGTACACAATTATTGGTCTAATCTGTCTTTTGTGTCGTCGCGTCAAGCGATATTGTAGCTTTGGCTGCTGTACTTAATTTTTTTTTGTCTGTCAATAAATTGAAATCACATGGGGGGAGTGAACATTGTGCTTACAAATCCGATTTTGATTTGCCACATTTATTACATGTAAATGTAATCATCAGGATTGCGTCACCAACTTTTAAATATGTAAATTGAAGACAGAGGAAAACAAAAAAAAACTTGTTTTATGTACAATAAACATATGTGTTGCACATGTAGTGTAGTAGTACAGGACTAGCCAAAATATTTTTACAGATTAATAAAACACCAATTCACTCTCTGGAATTTTTATACCAAAAAAATAATCCATTTCAATTATAAAATTCAATTTCATTTTTTGACATGAGAATATCTCTCATTTTAATAAATAAAAATACGAGAAGGTACCTTTATATAAAAATTGGAGACAATTTATTTAAATTTTCATCTCTCCTATTTAAAAAAATTAATCTTATGTAAATATTTGGTCATAAATTTCAAACTTGCACAATAATGACAGGAATACAAACTACTGAATTTTATGACGTGTACTGTATATGTACCCAGAGAGAGAGTGTGTGTGTATTTATATATGTAAAAATAATACAAGAGATTTCTTTTGTCTACATAAGAAGACTAGATTGGAGTGTCATTGATGTGCCATTGTGTCCAAGTCTCTCAAGTGTCAATTGTCAACGATAAACCCCAGTAGCCAAAGTAGTCAAACCCCCTTATGAAAAATTTTTATATCCTATTCACTTCTCTGTCTGATTAGATCCGGAAGCCTTGTCTTAAATTTTCATTGTAGAAATAATGTTACAATGTGAATGAAGTGAATGCCATATTTTATTATGCATTGCAATCTTACAGTCAATATTCAAACCTTTTTTTTAAACCATGAGACAAGACAAGACACTACAAGTCTGTCATATTACATAAGATGTTCAATTTGATGGGATCAGAAAATCTAAAAATGTCTCCATTGTTATCATCTTTTGTTTTTACATGTAACCTGTACAAACGGCAACTGTCCCCTCCATGTGAAAATAATTTAACGTTGAAAAAAAAATTGAATGACCTATCTTCTCTCTCTCTCTGTCTGTCTTTTGACACATCATTACATCACACAAAGTCTGTACTGACAATTCTTTTCATAGACACTTGTAAAAAATCAAAGTTTGACGTATTCCTTGTAATATGTAACCTGTCCATTTTTTCAAGTGTGTACAACAACAACTCTTGAAAATAATATTAAGATTAATAATAATAAGTATCAATCAGTCAATCAAGAAAAAAAACATTGTAATTATTGTCAAAAGTATATATCAACCCAGGTGAGTGTCTGTGTCTCTAGTTGGTTATTATCTGAGAGAGAGAGAGAGGTGTAACTAATAAAAGCTATTGTTTCACTTGAAATTTGTGTGGAAATGGTTTGAGCATCAGTTAGTATGTAATATATACATATATATGTATATTTAGTATAACAAGAACCAAGCCATTACACCTGCTGAGACGAGAACATTATTGTCTTGGTAGAATTGCTTTCTTAAATATAAAGTACTCAGTAAAGGCCTTTTTTTACCTCTTGAATTTACTCAATGGAAAAAGGATAATAAGAATATGATGAGGATACCGAATGAACTGCATCTGCCTACCTGGTTTGGTCTTCTTCCTCCCAGATGCCAAGAGTGGCAAGAAGGGGAAGCTGAAATCCATGTACACAGAAAGAAAGGAAAGGGCCAACCACAACATTAACATATATGATCTATATGGGTCATATATTAAATTTTAAACGAAAATTTTTAACTATTAGCTCCTCATAGGTGTTCCCTCCATTTTTCGCTTACTTGTCTCTCTCTCTAAACTAATGTGCTCATATCGTCCAGGCTAAATGGGCAAACGACCCCTCTCCACTTTATTATCTGACTTTAACGCCGTATTTTAATAATATCATAAAGACAGTCATTTCCTTCTCAACAGTGTTTAGCCATCTTAACTTGAATACGATCTCTGTCAGGGTCTTCCCTCCACTCATCTCTCTCTCTCTCTCTCAACTTTTTCTTTGCAGACAAGAGAGAAAATATTAAAAGGTAACTACAAGACACAAGGGATATAATAATACATAAAAAATGAATTTACTTGTTGTTTTCTTTGTCATGTCAAATGAGGCACATCATACCGTTTCATGTTCATAAAAAAAAGATGTCAACTGAGAAATGTACCGCCAACGTCCAACGTCCTCTCCTCTCAATTCATTATATTACAGA
Source organism: Arrhopalites spinosus (assembly GCA_034700945.1). Classification (NCBI taxonomy): domain Eukaryota; kingdom Metazoa; phylum Arthropoda; class Collembola; order Symphypleona; family Arrhopalitidae; genus Arrhopalites; species Arrhopalites spinosus. Next base: position 15,900 of record JAQIVZ010001496.1, read on the forward strand.
TATTGTGGTACTCTGTATTTTTGTAATATTCCATACTCTGTATATATATTTTTTTCTACTCATTGTGTATTGTATTCCGTCGTCGTCATCTTCACTCTTGACATTATGTACATGCTTTTTTATTATTGTACACTGTACAGCAAAAGTATATTCTTTCTTGTAGGATTATACGGAAAAAATACACAAATACTGAATGCAATCCTCCTCCTCTCCCAAGGATGGAGGGATGAGACGATGAACCAAGTGACAAGTCACATGAAGAAATGACGATATTCTCATGTTATTACACACAGACCTATCCATCCAACCAAATGTCAAGTTAATCAAAAGTCATCTGACCCTAAAAACTGTATATCCACTACACTGTACTACTACCTATGACATTGAAATTTAAGTGGATATATTCCCCATTATGTACATAATGTACAACAATTTTTTTCTTCTTTGTTCAGACGTTGTGAATCACACTAGCAGTGACACTGGGAGAGACGGATTGTAGCCCTGACTGTTTCATGGTCTCTCTGTGTTGGATTTTCTTCCTCCAACTCGGTTATGAAAAAAAAAGTTTAAATGAAACAAACCAAGAGGAATATATTGTTGTTGGTTGAGACACAAGAAATGAGAGAGAGAGAAAGATTTCAAGTATAAAAAAAATATGTCAACCAATTTGATATCTGGACAAGTAACTACTAGCCTGGCTACTAGATAAAGAGCCGCAGTGGCTGAAGAGAGTTGGAGTTTTGGGAAGATTTTTTAGTCAAACAGAACAAAGGTTGGATATGGAGACAAATATGACTGTTTGACTGTATAACCTTTATTGTGAACGTGTATAATTTCTTTGACTCGTCAACGTAGGTAAGTCATTTAAACTAACTCCAGCCTGCATAGTTAATCGTATAGTTTTTTTTGACCATAATATTCATCGTGTTGGGCCATAGAACTTTTTGTGTGTGTACAAAGAGGAGGACACATTCAAGTGTCAAACATCAACCATTGCCGTTGATGTTCTTGTTGTTGTTCTTCTTCTTTTCTTCAGCAAGGAATACTTTTTGGTTAGTTTTTTGATACTACAGATACTGACAACAATATGAGGAGAGAGAGAGACATTTTATACATGAAGAGATGGAAAACCAGGACTCACACACTATCTTGAACATCTCATCTTCATTCTCTTGATTTCCCAAAAGTCTTGACCCAACATATCAAATTAATGCGAAAACAAACCCTTGTGGTCAAGTTGAATAAATTTTTTTTTCTGTAATTTGGTTTGAAAGCCTCCAAAAAAAATTGTGTGTAGTTTAGTTACATTTATCTATGACCGTACCACTACACTACTGTAAATTCTTAGTGTAACTGACAAAAGCAACACACAGACTTTATCTTGGTAGAGAGAGAGAGAGATTAGACAAGTAGTTGAAATGAATAAAAAGGCATCATAATAATCCAAAAAGTCTGTCGACTAATGTAGTAAGTAGTTGTTGTAAAGAGCACCAGTTTTGTGCAATTAAATAAGAATATATTCATGTATAATGAAAATCTTATCTCCTTCACAGCTTTTTCAAAATCATTATAATTTAGCTACTAACTCTTTCTCTCTCTCTTGTATTTTTTTTACTACATTCACCGACTGCCGTCATATTTCATATAGGGTACCGGCCTATCCCTAGTAATTCATGTCAGAGTCAAGGAAGGGAGGTTTGTTGTGCAGTAAAGGTAGACAAGAGTTGAACATTTTTGCCTAGACTCTCTTTCACTTGAAATCTTCCATTTTCCCATCATCATCATCAAAAGAGAGGTACGAGCAAAGTCTTATCTCTCTCTCTCTCTCTCTATAAAACGGCAGGAGAGAACGGTAAGCAAAATAGTTTTTCCACATCATATGCATGTACATAATTATGAACACGAAGGAACATCAATGTGCTCCCCATTTAAATTGCTTGTATATATGTTGTGTGTGTGTGATACAGAGATATAAGTAAAAGTCCATACTTCATTCTCTCTCTCTCTTTATGATGATACAATGCGTCATTGTAATGCAAAACCCGAGTAATTAATGCCAGCACCTTTAAGGTGCTTTAAGGTGGCAAGTTATATAGGTAAGTCATATGTCTTTCAAAAAATGCACACACTCACTCGCTCTTCATGATATCCATCTCAAAGTCTACACCATAACAACACAGCCAGAGTCAGAGATTAGAAAAAAAGGCAATGAATTTACCCGTACATTTTCTAAACTACTAAAGACCCTAACATTGACCATGACATTATGTAATATACATAACATACGTAACCACTATCCCAAGATTTACTCTAGTCTCATCTCTCATTATTATTTTTTTTAAAAAAGATTTTTATCCATTCACATGGCAAACAATCATTTTTCTCCCTCTCTCAACATTTAGGTCATTAGAAATCGCCATTTTTTCCCTCTCTTTTATATATATATACAAGATATTATTATATACTTGATTAATGTGTTGGAGCAATAAATAAAAGTTGAGGCTAAGTTATAATACAACTAACAACTTAAAAACATGGACTTTTATCTTCTTTCAACAAGAGTACTCCTTCATCTCCCTCTCTCTCTCTTAATTTTTTTTGTGTTGAAACAACAAGTCAATTTTAAGATAAAACATAAATTAATTCTAGTACAATATTGACAGTCATAAGAAGAGAGAGAGAAAAATCCACTTCTGACTTTGAAACGTTACTTTTTCTACCTTGTGCAATATTGAATATTATTTTTTTTGAATGGGGAACAATTTCACTACTTTTTCGTGGTCTTGAAAATAGTAGGGGGTCCATGTCTCTATTGAGTAGTGAGTAGTAATGTTACAATCTACAGATACAAGTTTAGGCATTAAAGACAATGTATGGAAATATTATAGACTAAACTTAAAGGTCAGCCAGTGTCAGTACAATTATATTATTATACTGTACTCATATGTATACATATACAGCATTATTATATATAACAAAGACTATTATACAGCATGAAATTTTATGAATATCTACATGGTATCCCTTTAGTTTTTCTCTCTCATGTTCAAGAATGATTTGAGAGGTAAATTATATTATAGATTTTGTAACAGGACACACGTTCTTACATAAAACAACATTGTTGAACACAGGGTCAACGTTCATGTTTCATCACAAATTGTATTTTTTTGTGTTGTGTGTGAGCATCCCAGTGATTTTATTCTAAAGTAGCCGCTAAAGACACAAGAGATTTTGATCAGAGCACGAGGAGGAGAATCAAGTTGCTAAAATGTTAAATGATTGTACAAATTTTTATTGCACACAACAGTTATATTTTAATTTCCCTTCCAAAAATTAACATATGTTTTAATAAATGTATTTCAATTAAAGTGAACGACATGAATTAATTTCTCAAAATATTGTTTTTTTATATTCCATGACGTCCGACTTTGCGCGTTGAGGGTCTTGTTGAGCAATTTTTGTGAATGAATTTTTGTTAAGGGGGAAGAAGAAGACCTTCACTAGAGCTATGAAATGTACATACAAAAAAAATGTTCTGTATGAGTAGCCTTCTGATTCTTTGGTTTACACCGGGAGTGCGTAAATATGATGACTCTACGTGGTCAGGATTCAAAAATTGTTCCAGTCTCTCTCCTCCTAGTTGTAAGTCTCTCTCTCTCTCTCTCTTGTTGTTGGAGGGACGATGGTGGCGGGGTCGGATAGTATTTTGGTCTATTCAAGTGAACTCAACACGTAGTCTCTTGTACATGCCATTTGAAATTCAAAGGGAAACACGTTCGACGACGTGATCTGCTCTGGGCAATAAAAGCGGATCAGTAGGCTAAACACATCTTCAGGTAAAGAGACTATACAGAGACAGAGAGAGAGAGCTGGTAACCTACCTACCAAAACATCCCCAAAAAAAGCCAACAATATAAAAACTCTATGACCGACCGCTGGCCAGCAGAAGCTCTTTCTTTTACAACACGTACAATGCAACTGCATCTTCAAACGACACACACAAACAGAACATTGTGCGTATACTTTAGTCAAGGGGACTCATTCAAATTCTATGGACGAGTGTACTTTACACTTTACATGTACCCCCATTTTCCAGCCAAGGGTCTCTCTCTCTCTTTTTTTAATGAAAGAATCAATGAGAATTTTTAAGAGTCATAAATAGTTTTTTTGGGAGTTTTGTTTTAGAATTTAAATTAATTTTAAAAAATACATGTACGTACTGTATGTATATTGTGTCCCTCTTTTTTATTCTCATCTCTGTTTCTCTTGCTATCACAAAGACATCCTCAACCAAGTTTTTCTAGACTTGCTCCTTGTTTTTCTTCAATATGCCGTCCAACTCAATAACTTGATCTTGACTTGAGGTTGAGCCACCATTGAAGAATGAGGAGTAAAATAAATACTTTTTTTGTGTGTAGGCACGTAGGAGACACGAGCCGCAATTACATGGTTTGCATTTTAAAAATATATCTTTTTCAAGTCTCTCTTTTGTAAATAATACCCCCACTGGACTTTTATCTTTGTCCCTGTCCCTCTGTAGATATAAAGTCCATACAATGAACTTTAGTGTAAATATAAGGGAGTGATCAATTAGACTTTATTGACTTTTATTTTATTTTTTATAGAAAATAAACATTTCTCAACTATGATGTCAATTGTCACACCTTTCTCGACTCTAAAGTAATTTCTAATACAATCCATAGTTTATGATATTAAATGAAATGATAGAATAGTCTGTTTTCACCAGCCAATAAAAATTAGACTATTTTAAATATGTATTATCATATGTATAAAAATCTCCATGTTGAAAATCCCCTAGCTAGCATAAAATAGTGTAAACGATCTTGAAAAACATTTTCTCAAAAAAAAGTCTGAGCATCGTTCTTTGGCCTAAAAGGAGTATGTTTTTTGTGCTCATGCTCATAATCATCGAAAAAATATTAGTGCTTATGTTGTCTAAGACTACATGCGCGACTCATGTTAAAGGCCTAAAAGATCAAGAGAGAGCAAAAAAAGTTTTACAGATTTTCGTCTGCACATGACTTTGTCTCTCGTTGAAATTCTAGAGATGCTTTCCTTTAGTGTATTCTTTAGAAAAAACTCCATATGTAATAAAAATTATTTTTTATATAAAAAAGACAACAAAAAAAATTCTCAACTTACCGACTCATAGACATGGATCCTTGACCGGTCAGATCATCAACTCCCGGTTTCCTTTTAAAAAAAAACAGTTAAAATTTAAAATTCTGTTACAACAAACAAACTACACAAGTCTCCATTTTTTATTTATTTTGAAATTGGTTTTTCCTTCCTCAACTATTTAAAAAACATGCTGTAATGTTCAACAAAACTATGCCATCGTCCATGTTTCAAGAAATTAAGTAGAATCATTAATGTGAAACGAAATGAGTTGAGCTTTTATGTGTTACATAAAGAGTTAAAACTTGTCTTATCGTCCCAGAGAGAGAGACAGAGAGAGAGAAAGGGACAGGGAAAAAGAGGAAATTGTCAAGACAGTGACGAAATGACGACAAAGAAAGAAAAGAGAAGAAAATAAAAAAAATATAAAGACAAAAATTTCATGCTACGCTGGCAAGCAGGCCATGAATGTTTTTTTTGTGATTAGTGGCGATAAGAAAACTCAAAAGTTTTTTTTTTCTCTTCATTCGTCGTCTTTCTATCTGTTTATATGTCCACAAAAACTTTTTTTTTGTATGTACAAAGTACAAAACAAATGCTGTAAAAGAAAGGAGACAGTTCATATCATTAGTCATGAGAAACCATTAATACGCTTTGTGGAAATGTTTGTTTTGTTCACAACCATTCAAACTTGTTCATTATCACCGTTGTTCAGGAGGGTAGACTGTAGAGTATGTACAATAAAAAACATTTAAAATTTTTCAAGGTATTCCATTTTTAAATCTTTCATATATATCTGACTCTGACTATATTTTTATAAGAGAACGTCCCTCAAATGACTTGAAGATTATCTAAGGCTCATACTTTTCTTATATAACAAAATATATGTATTAAATCAATCTATATTATTTTAGCTAAACATTTTTTTGTAATAATTTGATTAGAGCAGAATAGCCAATACACAAAAGAGAGAGGAATGAGATATGAGTTAACAAATGGTTTCAGCTCTTGTAGACTGTCGACTCTTAGTCTATAAGATATAATGACGTGATAGGAAGAGCAATATGTCTAGTTCTAATGTGAAAAGAAGGGAAAAAAACTTATGGACTGGACGATGAGTAAGTATAAAGAGAAAGAGAGAGAGAGAACAACTAGTTGAGAGAATCTTATCGGCAAACCGGGAACTATCCATCAAAAAAACCAAACTCCTACTCTATCCCAATTTTCTGACTGCTATCTATCTGTCCGTATATTTTCTCAATACAATAGAGATGAAATAAGGGGAAGACAGAAAAAATGTACAGTATTATAAGTATTATGTAACACATATTTCCTATACCTTATTGCCTATCATCTCTATGACTCTTATTATTTTTTTTCTATACAAACACACACTTTCATATAATATCTATAACTGTAGTGTATAACATGTGCTTGACATATAATCTGATATATGTATTATATTCCATTTATCCCATTAAAAGTGTGGACCTTTCTCTTGGTAAAATATTTCAATTTTCTTCTGGAGAATGAAGGTTTTTGGTGAGCTTGCATAAAGCATAAGATTTAGACTAAACTTGAAAAAATGTAAAATATTAATAATGGTTTCTTTTTTACATTATAAAAATTTATGTAACCACAAAAACTCTAAAATATGTAACATGTCTATTAACGTAGTAAAACAAAAACATTTTGAAACAATAATAATAAGCTGAAGCTGTCCAGTAATTTTTAGGCTAGTATATATATCATATACACATTGTACTGGTATGAGCACAAAAAGAAAAATTATACATTGACTCAACTTTTGACTTTTCATTTTGAACACAAAAACTTTCGTCTTTGTAGTCACATGAATGTTAAGACATTCACTTAAGGATTATTGATGAAGTTTAAGGAATCCAAGACATTGGAATTTTGAAACATTAGAAAAGGGTGTACATAAAATGTAAAATGTGACCGGGGCCGTCATATGGTCCTCAAGATTACCTCAGAAAAAAAATCATGTCCTGGTACGACAAGACTATACACTACTACAGGTATATAGAGATACAGAGCTTCTTATATTTATTATAAATTAAATAAAAGTTACATACAAAATGTCAAGTGCTGAGGATATCAAGGCAAGTTGAATTTGAGAGAAGCTCAACTTAAATTTACTCATCATGCGTGTGTGTGTGTGTGTGTGTGTGTGTGGGGTTATAATCAACCGGCAAGTTTATTTTATAAAGGTCGGTCTCAACTTTTCCACTGATGACATTCTCGTAATCATGTACAAACATATGGCTACATTGAGAAGACAGGGAGTGGGAACAAAAATTTTAGTTGAATTCCAAATACAAAGCCGCAATGAGAGAAGACTTTTTATTTGTGAAAAGTCTCTTATAAAATATTTACAAATTTCTATGGTTTTAATCTTGTTCAAATTAAAAATAATTTTTTTAAACCAAGTACAACAGTCAAAGACTAGCAAGTGGAGAGATTCTTTGTGGGGTGTAGAAAATAAATAAAGAGAATTCATATTTAGTGTCCACGGAGCGCAGAAAGTTTGTTAATTTTGTTAAAGTATGGGAAATGCCTTTTTTGAGAATCATAAATCAATTTTTAAAAGAGGTTTTTCACAGTTTATTTACAGCTGGAGCTGAAACTTGTAAAGTTGGGTGTCTCAGTAGGTAGAAAGGTAAGAAGAAAGATACACACAATTTTTTTAACAACCCTAAATAGATTTCAGGTGTACCAGGTACACCTATATAGTGTACATACATAAATTTATGTTTCAAAAGAAAAATTTTAAAGCTGAACTTTACTGTACACACAATGAAAGAAAGAACAAAAACACACACACCAAATCTCCAGGGTAGTCCTCCCCAATCCCATTTTTCTATTCTTTAAAGTGAATACCACGTGGTGTTGTTTAAAGAATACTTTTTATTCTTTATTTGTTAACAAACAAGGTAAAATATTGAGGTTTGATGGTAGAAATTAGTCAATTTAATTAAATAATTTCAATTACGAGAAACCTCTTTGATTTTCATTTTTCTTTCATTTGAAAGATGAATCTCATCTCATCTTTTAAAAAATCTGAATAAATTGAACAAGAGAGTGAGAGTAAAAAAGGAAAAAAACAGATTAAAAAGAATTTTTTGATTTTAACTTCTACCTGTTCTAGCTTAAACCTTTTTTTTCTAAATAATAATTAAATTTACAGTGACTGCCACCTGTAAAAATTCATAATAGAAATACTTTCCCCTATAATCAACACGCGATCCGCTTTCAATACCAAAAAAACTTTTTTATATCAGTAGTAATTCTATTCCTCATCATGATAACTACACACAAAGTATAATATGACTCATCATCATCCGTCCGTTCAATTCAAGACGAAGCAAAAAAAAAACTTAAAACAAACCCGTCTGACCGACCAAACATTACAAAAATTTGAGGCAAGAGAGATCAGATCGTGTTCTCGTTTTTCTTGAAATAAACCCATTTTTTGAATCTTTTTCTTCTCTCTCTCTCTTAAACAGCATGGGTACTTGTACATAATACTGTCTATATTTCTAGATAAATGTTTATATGAAATAATATATATAATATTGAATGGAATACATAATATTAAAGAAAAAAAGAAAATTAAACCACCATGGAGGTAATGGTCTGTGTGTGTGTGTGGAGAGAAAAGTTCATTCTGAAAGCGTGTACATAATCGCCTCTTGAGAATTTACTTACACTTTTAAAATACGCCCATCGAATATTAGACTTCGGTAGTCGTCAATGTACTATTGCATAAGTTTTAAGGCCTTGTATGTTATGTATGTATGTTATAAAGGATAACCAGCCCCCTTTGGAAGAGGAGTAAAAGATAAAGCTTTAATAAATCTATCGCAAAATGGTCGTTGGAATTTACGCCCTGGTTTGACCACTGACATGCACCTCAAAAAAGAAGAAGAAAATGAGTGCGCCTCTCTTCATATCCATCCATCCACTGCTCCTCTTTATTGTTATTGTTATGGGCCAACTTAACAGCACAAATATATATATATATATATATATATATATATATACATTTAATTTAACGAATGATAATCTACTCAACCACAATTACTTTCTTACCATAGTCCTCCATAACATTTAGCCATCCATGTGTATGCATAATATCAACATATTTGTATTAGAGATAGACTGGGAAAAATTTTGTGAAACGAAATATGATTAAAAAAATAAATTCTCGTACACTGGCACTCGTATCACACAAACATTACCCACCATTTCTAATCTCTCTCTCTTTGTGTATGTCTATGTTCCATCATGAAATTTTCTTTTTAGAGATAGACCTGTCTAGTTTTTTCTTCTTGGACAGTATCCATTTAGATTATTATTATGAAGAAAATACGAATCATGAGCTCTACTGTCAGTATAACATTTTCTTAATACTTTTTATAGTCCATCTTGACCATAAACTCAACTTACTGTATTAATGTTACCAAGTGCTAATAAATCCACTCAATAAATAGCCAGTTAATTGTAATCTACCATGTACATTTTTTTCTCTTCTTCTTGTGTACTCTATGTACTTTGTCAGTGACCAATCATAGAGTAGAAACAACTTTTTTTTTGACTTTATAGAACTTTATTCTTTACAGTTACTAAAAAAATATTCTAATAAGTCTAAAAATTTTAGACGGTGGTTTTTTCTGAAAGGAAAAAATTAATTCTTTTTAGAGATTTTGTTGGAATAAAAATTGGTTAAGTATGACATACAACTCCCTTTAAGTTTAAGTCATACTAATAATATTTAGTGGTAGTTGTAGACACTTGGTTGAAAGTTAAAATTAAAGACATAGTCGAGATCATAAGAAGTTAGTTTGGTTGTAATTAAGCGGCAAGACTTTTTTGAGAGAGACTTTTTTTTCTAATCTGGAAACTGGGTGGATGAAAGGAGCATGTGGTACAAGTGCTCATCTATTTATCTCTCTCTCTCTCTCTGTATACACACACACACATATATTGGGTTATATAAAGGTTAGAAAAATAGTTTTTTTTGTACAGATATAGGTAGTATAGTTTACATGGGGAGCAATAAGGGCGGAAAAATACACTCTACTTTCAGTTAATGCGAAGGGTAGGTTTATTACTCCTGAAATGGAGATCTAAATTGAGTTGGAAATGACTCTACGATGTGAAATGGAATCATTTATTTTTTTGGTCACCACCACCACCACCACACACACACACAAACTTTTTTAACTCTCTTAATTCCACATTGACTCTACAGTTTATCACCCGAATTTTATGTACAAAATGATTAGAAAAATCTGGGATTTATTTACAACCAAAAATTTAAACTAAAATACCACACAAAACAATTTCCATTAATAAAAGAATTTTTTTGAGAATTTTTTTGTCTCTTCATCTAATAATGGGGAAGGACAGGAGAGGTGACGAGAAAAGAGTTTATGGCTGGAGGATATTATGGCTGGAGAGAGAGAGAGAAAGTGCGGTTGGACGATATTTGAGAGGGTATAGTTTATGACCAGAAAATGAAAGAGACGATCAATTAATCAAAAGAAAATTTTAAAAGCAACCCGACGACCTGCTTCCCTCTACTAAGTAAAACGAATGGCACTTTTTTTCAGGTACTTTATGAAATACCAACTTTAAAAAACGTATATAAATTTGTGGCCAGCTCATCCAGCCCATTGCCAGTTCCAATGTAATTGTTATTAAAGATATAACAATTGCTTCACAAAGTTGTTCAACAGAAGAGACTTGGTATAGGACAAAGTTACATGTATGTAATGTATATGTATGTATTTCAGGTATTACATGGGAATTATGCATAGGTCGTGGCACTGTCTGAATTACACATTACCTACATGGATGCAAGGCCCGTCGCTTCTTTCTGTGTAACTTGTCTTTACAGAGGTTTCCCCCTTTGAAAGCTTAAGATTGCCTAGCTAACTTGACTAAATATTCTCGACAAGAGCCTCTCCTAGTTTTTCTTCTCTACATTACATTTTGAAACATAATTTATGCATTACTGCATTAATGGTCACTCTTGAAAAATTAATTTCAAACATATTTCTTATTTTTCTTTTAAGTAATGTTCGAGAGAGAGAGAGGTCTTACCCGACTGTAACTATTACTCCCAGCATTTTTCATTTCTATCCTCACACAGTTTACATTCTATATAATTATCATTAGATGTATGGTGCCGCTATAAATTATTTTGTCGACTTCTTTGACGTTTTCTTTAGAGAAATCAAGAAATAGTTTTAAAATAAATGTATATCTCTGCTCCGTCTTTTTTTCACAACAACTTTTACTCCTTTTTGGACCCACAAAGTCAAAGTCTATGTAACCGTTAAATTTTTGGAACGTTCTTTTTATTTTTTGAAATAAAATTCTTTCATTTTTTTCATAAACCATAAATTAATATTCTTCTAGTTTTATTTTAATATTTATTTAATACAGGCAGATTCAAAATTAAAAAATGTCATTTAATATATTCAAAAGATATTTTGACAAATTATTAATAATTTGCAATTAGGTACTTATAAAATGAGTGTATTTTTTTTTTAAAAAAAAGGGAAATTGTGACATAGAGGAAATTGTAAAATCCACTGAATCTAAAAAAATGGACTAAAATTTCAAATCAAATTTATTAAACTCATGGCAAAGACACACGAATGATTTTTTTGGTGCACCATGATAAAATTTGTAGAAGACTTTCTGTAGAAACTACATTATATAACATATATATATTTGTAACATTAAAATTCAAACCGGCATACACGGACAATAAAACTAACTGCACGTCTACGTCTACATCTTGCACAAGACCATTTCTAAGAAAATATTCTTGATTGTAATATGAATAGTGTGGAGTGCATGTACAAGTAGTAGTCTTTCAAAAGAGTATAAAAGCACATGTGGGTTGGTTGTGGTTCATCATTCTTTTTTGGAACTTGGAAATTTCATCGACATGAGCATATATTATACACCTATACATATATATATATATATATATGCTTGTACTGAAGAATAGAGAGAGAAAAAAAGTTGATTGAATGTGTAAACTGAAGAGAAAAAAAAAAGAAATGAAAAAGAGAAGATAAAAAAATGTTTTTGATGTCACGTACATTTTAACGAGCATTTTTTGAAACTCGTCACAACTACAAAATTCTCTTCCCGATCCCGTGTTCCCAAAAAACTCGGTTTGAATATATTTTGTGTGTAGTTACTGATTGCTAGTTTTCTCCACAGTGACGGTGACAGTTTTTTTCCCCTTAGTTTTCTATTTTCTCGTTTCGTCTCTTTATTTTGAATTCTTGTTCTTGTGTCTCTTGACTCAACTTTTCTCTCTCCAACTTGTTACTCTACAATTCCCCAGTCATAACAATAACAAGAAGGATATCACAGCACAGCTGACCGACAAAATACAAGCCATTTGTTTTTTTTAGAATGTAGAAATACATGTAAAAAAAGAGTTTATGTATTATTTGTAATGTCTATATATGAATATTTTTTTTTTGTAAAATATAAATTTCACTTTGGCAAGTCATCAAAAAATCATTGATGAGCATTTGAGTCGCACTTGAATTTTTATTGTACATGTATCACATACATAGGTAGGCCGTTTCGGGTAATCAAACAAAAAAAAACCCACGAAAAAAAAGAAACTTGTCACACATAAACAAACACAAAATGCACACAATCACAGAAAAAAAGGACAAAATAAACACGTAAAAATTATCCACAGACGACAAAAGGCAAAGCCAGAGAGATTTAAAAATGTGAATCTGGGATATCTTTTTAATGTGTCATTTTTTTACATAGTAAAACCGTCACAATAACAATTTTGATGGTGTAGTTAAATTAACTCCAAACTAAAGAAGATGGAACATGATGAGCAAATAAAAGTAATAGCCCGAGAAATTTTTTTTCAATACAAATAACAATCCTCATATATTTTCCATTATAATTACATTTACATACAACACAAATTGATTCAGAAGTCAGGCTCAGGCTCATCAATGATCACTTTTTACTAGCCAATCACTTGAATCCTCAAGGAAAAAGAGTTAGTGTCCATAATGAGATGGAACATTGAAAAATAAAAAAAAGTTTTTTTAATGAGCCTTTGATCGTAATGGTGAGAGGATGAAAGAGCCGTTTACGTTCTCCTCATTCGCTTCGCCACATAAATATCATGTATAGATAAATTGTTTAAGTATCTGTCTTTGTAGACACACACACACACACAAATACAATAATAATAAAAAAACACACCACAGCTCACAAAAACACACACACAGTGCAACTAAATAGCGGAGGCACAAATATTTTGTACGAATACGAAAATGATGAGAGAGAGAGAGGTTAGAGTTTGGTGTGTGTATTTTACAATATAAAATAAATCCATTGCCCCTCTCTTAAAAACGTCTTTGATTCTGGTTGTGTGTGTTGATGGTTCCTCTGTGTATGCTCCTTCTCACTGCCGTGTTTTCCTACTGCCGTATAAAAAGTGTGCGTAATAATTCCAAATCACAAGGGATTTTTTTACGGGTACCTCCACGAGGTAGAGAGAAGAACACAAAGATTACGTCCAGACTTCCAGCCTAACCAACCGGCCGAGTACCTCTCCCCTTCAACTATTCTCTCAATCTCTCTCCTCTCTACGTCTCTCATGTTTTGTACTGTGTACAAGAGCATCTGAGGGATGCTGATTTTCCTACCTCTTCTCACCCTCTCCTTCCTATCACTTGTACACTGTACAGACAGTGTAGATGATATGTAGCTTCTATGTATTATCCTAGCCTACCTGTACTGTATATTAGTGGTACGTAGATTCCCTCTCTCTCTCTCTCTTAGCTAAGTGTGTGTCTCAAGATGAATTTGTTTTGCTTTGCTTTCCGATCCTTGATCATCATGTATAGGGAAAAAAACACATCTTAATAGGGAGTCTCTTTGCTACTTTGACTCTTGCTTCTTGCTCCTTCTCTTCCTCTTACATATTTTGTTATTGCATAGTTCATACTGAGACCAGAGATTAAATTCAAGATTCTACGAGTGTATTATATGTACACTATCTTCTATATCACATGTCGCTTCCCCCTTCTTCTTCTTCCTCTACTCATCTCTATTTCTTCTAGGTAGATTATTGGTATACCTGTCTTGTGGCTTTCAATTTTTGTAAAATGAATTTGTATTTTTTTTTCTTTCAATTTGATTTATAGCACCCACAAATGGCAAGCCAACAAAGTTACGAGCCATAAGAAGTGGATAATTCAATTATCAATGTCATTAACTTTTAATCCCCTTTTATTATCTTCAGTTCTCTCTACAGATAGTTATGCATTGTAGTTGATCCCAATATTTTTTTTTTAAAAAAAATATTTTCGCAACATCCTACTGTCTACCTCCTACTCTGCTCATAATTTTATTTGTCTGTATCTGTACTCGTACAGACAGTCAAAAGAGAAGAGAAAAATGAGGAGGAGTTGAATTTGGCAAAAAGTTTTAAAAAATCCATTTTTTTCTTCTTCTTCTCTGTCTCTCTCTTTGCTCTCCTTTCAATAATGAATGTTGTAAAATAATAATCCATTGGTATGTTTTAAATAATGATAGATTACTCCCTGACTGCACCATCTTTTCTGTACTGTAAACTTACAAGAAGAAGGAGAAAAAAATAAGCTGTTTCGTTGTGTAATCAGATGCACCTGAGATAAATGCATTCCGACGTCAGCCTTCTTATCGCACATTCTAAACTCATTTCTACATTTTAATAGTTATCTGTAACTAGAGATGAGAGAGAGAGAGAGACAAACGCGCCAATCGTATCAATACCACTCAAATCACAAATTCAATGAGGGAAAAATACCAAACAAAATTTTTTGGATTACTTCTTCCACCCCTTCATCATGTTGATGACGTGACAAGTAAGGATTTATAGGGTGGTATAATTTTGTATTGTGTGTCTGTGTATAGTTAAATAAAATGTAGTAGTTGATGGAAGTTATCATGGATGAAAGTATTTTACTCTCTCTCTCTCTCTCTCTCTCTCTCTGGTGTGTGTGGTAACTTTATATTCTGTCTCTTTGTCTATAGAGATGATACTCGTACAACAGACGGAAGATTATACGAGAGAGAGAAAGAGAGAGAAGTATTTTTCCTCCTCATTTTCTTTCATGCAAAACAAAATAGAGCTTAAGGAGTAAAGACATGCGATAGGAAGAAGAGAGAGAGAGAGAGAACACGAATGCAAGTCAAGAATCAATGATACCATTAATTTTCATGTGATTGATTTCATCTTTGTTGAGTTACAACAACAGGGACTGTAACAACAAGAATCTTAAGTCAAAGTCAAATAAAACTCGCATGAAATGAAATGATCAACTCAACAAAAAGAGGAGGAGGAGGACGCACAAAAAAAGTTAAAAACTTGCCGTGATCTTTACTACACACATAAGACATAAGATATATAATGTACACTTTGATTTCTTGTTCCAACAATCACATTCAATTCTCGTGAAGATCGTTAAAAAAGACTTGATGGTTAGTTGTTACTTTTTTTGACTATTTCGTAGTTGGTAGTTAGCAGGTGCTTTTCACCACTACCAGATACTCGTACCACTTCTCTCCAGATGGGTTGGCTGTATACAAGAGATAATGTTAATCATGCGTTGATCATTTTTATGCAAAAGTAAACTAACGAGGAGGAGGCAAGGTCGAGAGTCAATCAAATGACACGAAACTTGGTACACTTATAGTTTAGGTCACCCTGATCACGAAACGTTAGGTTAAATCATCTCATAGAGACAAAGTCCGGAGAAAACCCGGGTCAAAATGTCATTTCCCTTATGGTAAACGAGGGTAGTAGTTAGTTTCACTTCGTTTACCATAAGGGAAATGACATTTTGACCCGGGTTTT
>JAQIVZ010001497.1:0-31946 GCA_034700945.1 Arrhopalites spinosus
TACAGCACAATATTTAACCATTGTCCATGTTAGAAAAATGTCCAATGAGAACCACAAAGTATTTCACAATAATAATATAGTGTCACATCATTGTTAAACTCGTGGGCGGAAAATCTTGCAGACTCCAAAAGCTTCTCTGAACTGGGGTTCACCTACTTCCTACCTAATCAACGTTAAAAAATTTCTTTTTTGTCTTTATGGGCAAACCTTCTCCTATACCTCACTATGTTAAGAAATTTCCAAGAATTTCTTCTCCGAACGCCGTTCGGGAAAAATTCAAGATTTTCTACCCACGGTTAAACTACATGCAAATTGTAATTAAAATCTTTATTTGCATGAAATTCTTGTAGCACAAAAAAAAGGAAATATGTCAAAATCAGTGGTAATTATAAGAAAATTTTACTAGGAACAAGTTTTTCAAAGCAGGCAAATAATTATCAAAACAAGGGCAAGATTGCCCATAAGAAGGGCAAAAATTAGCAAATTTTCAGTCAAAAAAGGGCAAATTTTTGGTGAAATAAGCTTTTTTTGTAAGCGAAAAAGGGCATTTGGCTAGGAACCATTAAGAAGGGCTAGGAACCAACAAAAAGAGCTATGAACCAAAAATGGTTCCTAGTTAACATGTTACCCTCAGCACTGGTCAGAATCATGGTTTTTACGAGGGGGTCCAGGAGAGTAAAAACAGTGTCAGCACAAAAAAAGATTCTACAAGCACTACCAACTAATTGACAAGGATGTTATTATATCACTTTAATGAAAATGATGGTTAAAGTTGCTGAAAAATCACAATTTAAATGGACTACTTTTGTCCAAATTTCATTAAGATGAAGGGGAGAATTCTCTTCGCGCTATTTTTACACGGTCAGTTACGTCACGCTTCATAGAGTGACCACCCGTTTCCACCCCCAATATCTTTAGAATGGCTATCTGCAGCTCCCTGAATTAATCAATAGAATTTGTCTTTTAGATATTTGACACGTTAAAGAAAAATCAAAATATTTCGAGAATGTTGGTTGTGTTAAAGTTACCCTTACATTTGATCACTTTTGTTTGCCCTCCGTCCTCTCCTTCTTGGAGTGCACTCAAAAAAACTTTGCCCTTCCATTTCCCTTCTGGAGGGCAGCCAAACGTTTTTTGCACTTGCACTCCCCTCTCCTCCCCTATGTAGGGGAGAGCAAATCCCTATGTAGGAGAGGAGAGGGTGGACAACTATGGACCAAAATATGAATTGTTTTGAAATTCAAGTTTGAACATTTATTTTATTTTAATGGAAATACATCTACTATGGACACATTTTTCCGACTTCTTACTTTTTGATTCCGTAACTTCTTGATTTTACACAAATTTTCGAATAAAAGTCAGGGAACGCTATTTCTGCATCATACTTTTTTCTTAATTTATCATTAATGGACAAGTCAATGATTTCACGAATTTCTTTTTCTGCCATGAACGAATCCGTGTATAGTCCTTGGAATCTTTAAGGAAATTTAAAATTAAAATTTTCTGGCTTTTTCAAATAATTTGATGTGATTTACCCTTTGTGCTTCAAAATCAATTTTTCCATTGACATTGTCGCTTTTGTTGAATTAAAATTCCGCAAAGGGGACTTTCCATAAATTCCAATGTCATAATACATTTCTTCCTTCTCACTTCCTGTCGTCACCATTGACCTATTTTTTGACTCGACATTGACTGGACATACCCAAAGAGGGTAGCACTAACAAATAAAAAAAAAATAATTCGTCAGCAATTGACAAGTATTATTAATTGATTAGTTTACCTGTGAAACACGCTCTGATTCGTTGACAATCTCAGCCATGGCATGCCCAGGAACGATTAAATCTTGAATAATATGCAAGCGACAAAAGAAAATATCGGGAAGGACCATCTTAAGAAATTTACTGTCCAATGGGAGGGTCCAACCGAAAAGAAACCGATACAGAAACGTATTTCCGTAGGGAGAATACGGCGCGAAAAGCCAAAAAAAGCAGCGGTCATGTCGATGAAAATAATCTCGCAATGGAATGTAATCAGCACCATAGCCAGTCGCGGTCAAAAAGGTCTCGGCGTGCTTATAAAACCATGGCTTGTACCACCAACTAATTTCGTTGACCTGTAAAGATTTTAATAAAAAAATATTAATTTATTGATTGAAAATTGTAATTGTCAACTACCTTTTCAGGAGGAGCAGAGTTGATCATTTTACCGGTCATGACAATCCATTTATCTTTAGCGTAGACAAATCCTTCAACAAAATCATTGGAAAAGTCATGTGACTCTTTTTGCATAAGCGCAATTCCTTCGTCGAGGGTGTGCGCGGGATGGTACTCCAATTTGACAAATCTTAATTACATTTAAATTTAATTATGGAATTTCAAATTGGTTTGAGATTATATTTCTTATTTGTACCTTGGCGCCTCAATAATTTCAATTTCAACAGACACAAGAATTCCCAAAGAGCCGTAGGAGTAGGGAATTCCGATGAAGAGATCGGGATTCTGGTCCTGGAGAATTAATGTTAATATTTTAGTTAAAAAACTAATTGTAGTTAATTCGAATAAAAATAGTTGTACTTTTGAACAAAAAAGAATTTCTCCAGTCGAAATGACGAGCTCATAGGAAACGCAAGTGCGAGGGAAGAGACCGTACTTGTGAGACGAAGTTTCAATTCCGCCGCCCATGATTAAACCACCTATATTAAAAAAGCTGTATCAAAAGTGGCGCGCTTTTTAAAAAATTAACTCACCAATGGTTAGCCCACTCAATTCGGGAACCACTGGAATAGACCAACCCAATGGAGTTAGGTAAGCTGTCAAGTCTCCCATTGTCACCATTGGCTCCACGTTTACCACCTACAAATAAAAATGTATGACAAATCATGTGACTTAAATTATTCATAGAGGTAAAATTCAAATATTACTCGTCTGTCAACATCCACATGTAAAATATTGGTGAGGTCATCCACCCGAATTTTATGCAAAGTGTCACGATATTCCGGTCGTCTCAACATCATTGAATGTGTTTTAGCCCTCCCAATACACATTTTTGTTTTGGTGCCACTCTGGCGCCATTTTTGAACGTCATTTTGAACTCTTGCCTTCTTTTTTTGGTGGGATTTCAAAATTGATTGCGGAGTTGGAAATAATTTTAAATTACAACAAAAAGTGTACAGGCGATGGAGGAAACTGAAGGGGAGGAGGAAGAGGAAGAAAATGTGAACGTTGTTGAGACCAAATTTTATTAGTGACCAGGTCAAAGGTGAATAGCGCATTTTAATTGAATTATATCAGCACACAAAAATTTTCACAACATTCAGTGTTGGCAAGATAAATTAAATAAACTTGGGGTTATTTTTGTGAGAAATGGGAAACTTTTACAATTTTTTTGTCCCAGAAAAAAAATTCTCAAAAATATTCCCATCCATTTTGATTTCGTAATAAAAAAACAAAAAATATTTACTCAAAACGAATTGCAAGGTCATTAGAATTGCATTCTTGGCAAAACTTTAATGAAAAAAATAACAAGTTTTTTTGTTCTCAGTGTATTAACCATGAACATAACCTTTGCTTTGTTTTTGCAAAAAATCATTTTTTTCCATCTTTCATAATTTGGTGCCTATTAGAACCTTCCTAGTACATGAAAGGACCAGTCATGTGATGAACAGAGCTACAAATTAAATGTCAAAATTAATTTTATGTTTTATTTACATGTTTTTGACAATTCACATTATATAGACATTTATGGGGTCATTAAGGTTAAAATAAAAAAATAATTAAACCAAGTCATTTAAAAGTTAATGACCCTCAATCTTTAATTTAATTCTTGATATAAATTAAATTTTGTTGTTAAAAGTTGGTAAAATGATGAAATTGATGACGTCATTTTGTGAAAATTTTAATGACTCATAACTTTTAATTAAAAGATTTGACAATGCAATTTTTGTCAAATGTTTTATAGTTTCATATTTAATTTATGCAACATGAAATTAAACATTTTATTCTTTTTATGCAACATGCAAAAAATTAATTTTTGTCAATTCAACTAATAGTGCAATTAGGTTAATGTTTTAAAGAATTGTGCAATAAAGATCCACACTCGTTTAATTTTATCTTTGCCATTAAATTTTTCGAGAATTGTGTCTCTTGATAAAAATAATTTCACAATTTAATTTGTTCTATTAATTTTGGTAGAAATTAGAATTAATTAAATTAAATTAAAATGAGTTTATCTATTTTTATTGCTATGCTTCTGCTCATCGCCTCCTCCATTAAAATTAAAGCTGAGCACCAGGATGTGGACATGGGATTGGCAGATGCATTGGAGCATGAAATGTAAGTCAATTAAAATTAAAATAATTTCAAATTAAAATTTAATAAATATTCAGGGATGGCCCAGCTCCCAACAAAATAATTAAATTGACAGCCGAAGGTCGTCACCCGTCCATTGTCCCTGAGACGATTGAAAATTTTCATAAAATTTATGCGGGAGATTTTAAAGAATGTGAAAAAAGAATCAAAATTTGCCGACTGGCCTATCGCTTCCAATCTTATAAGGAGCCATTGTGGTTAGTAAAATCATTAAATTGTAATTAAGAAATTATTTTGACCTTTCTTGACCCCAATTTAAAACAGGCAAGTACAAGATGGTTTGACAGTGGATGAGGTCAATTCTCCATTGTTTGACCTTCTTCATTTTATCGTCACGAATGACAACACCTTTAATTGTGGCATTCGTTATGGATGTGGTCAACATAATGAATAATTAAAATTTAATTATTTTTTAATTTTATGTAATTTAAATGTCAAAATTTTAAAAATATATTTAATTCCGCCCTCCGGGCATTTTTCTTTGTAAATTGGAAACGCCCCTCCCCTGTCCTTGGATGCTCGGGAACTCCCACTAAATGTTCTCTATTAAAATTAATTGTTGGTTCAGAATTCCAACTAATATTTAAATAAATAAAACTATGCATTAGATGTTTTTTTTGAAAATTTTTTCAATTTCATTACCTGCAATTAAAAATGGCTCCTGTTTTCTATTAGTTGGATGACTGCCAATTGCAATTTAAGCTCAAAATTCTAGAGAATTTTGTCACCTAACAGAATTTTGTCAAAAATACTTTTTCTAAAGATGACGCGCAAAATTTCAAAATTGTTGTCAAAAACTTGTCAATTAATTTTAATTATTTTCTTAATTGTCTCCCAAAATTCCGCCGTTCCTCAGCCAAGAATTTTACTGTCAGATGAAAAAGAATTTAAAATGAATTCAGCATCGTTAAAATGGCCATTTTTGGAAAGTCATTTAAAAATTGAAACCTTTCCGTTACCCAATTTAAAATTGTACATAATTGGCGGGTCAATAATGGAAACTGAGGGGTTAATTGAATTGAAGAGAACCATCGAAAATTGGAATTTAATACCCCTCACAATATTTCAAAAATATTTTGAATTTCCCTCAACTTCACCTGTCAATTCCCGATCGGTCATCCCCACAAAAAAGTTTTTGGCCCACTTCAATTTAAATTTTGTCGTCATTTCAAATTCAAAAATGGAAGAACAAATTCAAAACTTTATCAAAATGGGCGCTCCTCATCGTGACCGCTACATTTTCGTTGGATCTCGACCTGAGATCACTGGCCTGCTCAAAATGGAACTGATGCATCAATTCCGTTACAAAATTGGACTGACCACAAACCAAAACGGAGTAAATGTTTACGCGCCCAATTCAAATATTTTCAGTTATCGCCACACCATAAAAGCTGCCACATCTCTTTTCCGACCGTTCGCGACATTTGACGCGGCCACAAACACCCGCGGGGGCACCCACAACATTTTGTTGGGTTACGTCTCCGTCAAATTTAATTTCACAATTGAGCTCATAGTCACCAGAGGCGCTGGCTACAAAGCGCGAGACGGAGTCTGGCAGGGAACTGCAGGTCAAATTCTGGGCCAAAAAGCTGACCTTGGCATGTCAATAGGAGCTAATGTTGCCCGCTACCAAGTCCTGGATCCTCTTTTATTTCAACAAAGCTCTGTCACCTTTGTTACGAGGTCACCTCGGGGCCAAATCAAGTGGCAAGCAATCCTCCATCCATTTCATCCACTAGCTTGGCTCAGCATATTTTTGTCTTACGTGGCGATCACTTTGACCTTTTATGCTCAACTTTGGCAGGCTGGGTCACGGAAAAGAAATTTATTGACCATCTTAATTCCTTACCAAATCGCTCTGGAACAAAGTTTGAACTTGAAAATCCCCAACAAGCTAAAATGGTTGACCTCTCTCTGGATGTTTTTTATTATTGTCATTTCAACAGCATGGAAAAGTGACCTTTTGAGTCACGTGACCGCTCCTGAATTAGAAAAACTTCCCACCAATTTCGAAAATCTTGACCTTCGAAAAGATTACACAATTAATTTTAATTGTAGACCAGGCGCTGTATTTCAATATTTCGATTCTGCCAAAGTTGGCTCAATTTACCATCGCGTCCGTCAAAGGTTCACGTGTCAAAATAACTCTAATATAGCCAATAGCCTCATCGCCGCCATTTTAAATGAGTATAGCGTGTACATTGACATGGAGTCTGTTTTGAATGGATTGATAGCGTCCAATTTATCATTGCCGGGAATTCAATCTATGCTCCAATTTTCAAAACCCGCGGTCACCTTCTCTATTGGTTTTGCCTTCCCAAGGAAATCTATTTTATTGGATATTTTTGCCAACACAGTGGCACAAATGAGGGACATGGGAATGATACACAAATTGGATGGCGATG
Organism: Arrhopalites spinosus; assembly: GCA_034700945.1. NCBI lineage: Eukaryota > Metazoa > Arthropoda > Collembola > Symphypleona > Arrhopalitidae > Arrhopalites > Arrhopalites spinosus. Next base: position 6,773 of record JAQIVZ010001497.1, read on the forward strand.
TCTACAAAAATGCTTCCCGAGAGGGCGCCACTTGGGTAAAATCCCAGAAACGTCCCACTAAACTTTATCAAAATTTGGATAAAAATCGGAAAAAGTCTTTGGTCAAAGTTAGACCGTTTCAGGTCAGCCATGTCAAAGCCATTTTTGTTGTTTGGATGGTCAGCGGTGTTTTTTCAGTATTTTGCTTTGGAGTTGAGCTAATTTTTGAAAAAATCGTCCCACAAAAAATGAGTAAAGCTAAAATAGAAGCGCAAGTTGAGGAAAGGCCGGGTGTGAGGGAAATGATAATCCGGCGACGTAAAAATTGGCGCAAAAATTATCGGCTGCCACAAAAAGTTCTTATTACATAAAAAAGTGTGGAGTTACTTAAAAAAGGCGGAAACTCGCCAGACAAAAGGATTAAAATAAAAACAGCGCGTTTAATTTCAAATAAAAATGGCTGAGTCTCAATTAAATGTCATTTGAAACATTAAATTGACACTTGAACTAAAAATCAATTTAAAAGTGCATTGTCTAGTCTTAAAAAACCACTCAAGTACACCCGGTTCTTTCACATGAACACAAGGTCAAATTGAAACAAAGCTCAATCAATTTTCATGTTTGAACATGTCCACAATGCCGCCCTTAACGTATTCGCCGCAATCGCCGTAAAACAACAAAAAATTCTAAACAGTTGACGAACCCATGTCAATCACAATGGACCACCATGCGAGGGGCTAATAATTTTTTTTTTAATTGGCAAGCTAGTTAAAATAATTATAACCTATTGTTTTTATTAACATAAAATTTTAATTTTTAATTGTTACTCTTTTTGTCTACATGACCGGTTACAATTAAACAATAAAATTTGAGGCTATTTAAATGACACCGTAAAATAGTTAAGGGCGATAGTTAAATAAAAATATTTGCACATTAAAACTAACTTTTATATTAAATCAAGTGTAATGAAATATTTAATTTTAATAATACATTTTTTAGTTATAACTAGCATTACCGCCAAAAAGGCCAAAATTAATTTATTGAGAGACGCAAAAAGAATTTCAAAACCCGAAGCCTGTGTCAAATTAACTCCCGTGAGCTCCGAATATGAGCCGAAGGGTATAGAAATTCGGATTGAGGATTTGACGGTTTATGAAACACCAAACAAAATGTCAACACGTCTCCTCATTGCAATGTACGACATTGAAGGACTTCATCCAGTGACCAAGCAAGTGGTCGACAAATTGTCTGAATCGGGGTTTCGGGTGGTCATGCCGGACTTTTTTAGGGGCAAGCCTTACAATATGACCAACTTTTCAGCTAAAGAGTAACTACAAGCTGCGCTACTGTATAAAATATAAATTATGTCTTTTAATTTAATCGCCAGTTTTAAACTTTTTGTAGCTGGCCCCAATTGATGAGCTGGATCGACGAAAACGGGAATTGGAACAAGTCAGTGAGGGCGGATTTAATTAAAATTTTGCGCCATTACAAAAACGAGAATATGACGGCCATTGGCGTTATCGGGATTTGTTGGGGTGGGATGGCCGCCTTGAATTCTTTGAAAGAGTTTCCAGGTAATCCAGATTAATTTTAATTAAAATCTAATTAAAATTAACAATTAATACAATTTTTTACATGGATCACCCATAAAGGTGCTTAATGGAGTTTTTTAATTATTGTAGAAATTAAAGTGGGAGCTCTAATTCACCCTTCGCTGTGGAAGACAAATGATGCAAATAATTTAAAAAAGCCCGCCATTCTCCTTCCTACTAAAGATGATGATGATATGGTAAAAAAATTAAAATGTTGATTATTTAATTAAATATTAACTCGACATATTTTTGATAAGATTCCATTTTTTGAGATTCTCAAAAAAAATGTTGGACAAGAAAATTGTGAGCATCATCGATTTGGTGACATGCACCACGGATTTTTCTCCTCTCGTGGTGACCTCTCGAATCAATTAAATCGCCGGAGAGTAGACGAAGCTTTAGAAATGATGCAAAAATTTTTTCACAAACATTTACCAAAATAATTATTTCTTATTTAATTACATTAAAACAATAAAAATCTTTTGACAAATTATTTTTCATGCTGAAAAATGTGAAATAGAAATTAAGTAAGAAGTAAATCTTTTGGATAATCAAATTTATCAAAATAAAATATTGGTCGCCTCTTCAAAATTTCTTCTTGTGAACGCGTAGCAAATCCATACAAAACAATTCGTTCCTGAGTTCCAGCTGAATTGTCCAGGACAAGGGTGTCTAGAAATATAAATTGAAATTGAAGAACCATCTCTAAATATTTGGTTAAATTTTTATGTGCAGCGTACAAATTCCGGGTTTGTCAACAACATGGATGCCATGTTGAGTATGAAGATGGGCATCACAATTCCCGTATGAAAATAACGTCGCCACCTCCTCGCTCTCGTCCATTGTATCCAGGTCAGTGCCAGGGGGGCTGTACAGGAGAGCAAAGCCAAGGTCATGCTCTTCCGTTCGAAAATTCCAACTACAATAATTATTAAAAGTCCATTTAAATTAAATTGTCGTCACAATTACGAATAAAAAATAGGGACCTTAGTCTGGTGTCAGAGTTGGAGGGCTGCCAGGAGGAAAGGTCAATGTGGACCAAATGTTGGTCACCAGATTGGAGTACAATTTTGTCCAGTTCTGACTCTGGAAATATTTCTTGGGGTGAGTGTAATTTCTGCATATCAAAACCGTTGTCCGCTACGGTGTACTGAAATTGGGAGTATTTGAGAGTAATCAAAATTAAAAATTAAAGTAGATTAAAATTAATTAATTACATTTGAAAGGCTCGTGTTGGAACCGCCTAACCAACTGGGAAGAAATTGGGGCTCAATCCGTGTCAGTAAGTCAGCCCGCCATTCTTGAATATTTGACCCATAAATGTGGATCCTGGACAGGGTCGATCCGCGAATAAACGGCTGTTAAAAAATACAGGATTAATTAATTTAAATTATTTAAATTTATTAATTATTAGTTATAATATAAAAATTAATTAACTGCACCTTCATAAGTTTGAAACCAATTTGAAACACTTTGGGGGCATTGATGACCAACCCATGACTCAGTGTTTCTGGCATTTAAATTTTGATAATTTAATATTTTTAATTAATAATAACAACAAGTTATTATTGAATTAATTTCAATTAACTAATAATAAAAAGTCATTATTCAGTTAATTACAATTAACTAATAATTGAAATTATGTTACCTGGATAATTGAGTTCAAAAGTTTTCATAAACTCTATGTAAAAGTCGATTGCTACAAATTTAAGTCATAATTAAAATTAGCAAGTTCATTATCATTTAGTTTAATATTTAACTGACTTTCTTTTGAGGTGATTTGTTTCATAGAAAATTGGTCCATATCCAAAATGAGGGTGAAATTGGTTAAAAATTGTTCTTTATTTGAACGAAATTCCTGTATTTTGATGCCCATTTCTATCAATTGATAAGTCATCTTCAACAAATCTTCCCGCCATCCCTTTGAAATTTCCTTCCGTACATCCCATCGACCCAATGGTGCCATACAAACTAGCCCAAAAAAAATTAAATTAATTTCAAATTAATTAATTAATTTAAAGGAATTAAATGAATTTCTTTTTCAAAAAAGGGGAAAAATTTACTGATGGCATTATTTTTGTCCAGTCCAGGAACATGTACAAGAAATTTATCAGCCAATTCTTTTGGTGAGCGCCATGTCATTTTGTCCATTTTTTCATCTTTCCTCCATTTTAAAGACTAGTTAAAGGGCAAAAATCAATTTTTAATAATTGTTTAAAGTTTCATTAGTTTTAATTTTTTACCTTTCGAAATGTTGTCTCAGCTCGTACACAGTCCACGTCTTTGACTACAAAAAATAAAAATCAAGAGAGCCACTTGACAGCTATTGTTTAAAATTATTTTAATTGTGGTTAATTCTTGCTCAATAATAATTTAACTGCTGTAATTAAATTCTAATTAAAAACTAACCACGAAGCCAACGAATGAGCCATCGATCATCTTTTTGGTAGTCACTGAGCGTGGGCCAAATATCGGCAATTCTTTCTTTAAACTAAAAACCAAAGTTTAATTACAATTAAAAATTAAATTATAATTTTAAACCTTGTCTATTTAATTTACCTTTGGTAGCAATAAGTTTTGTTCTTGTTGACTTAATTTAGACAATTTATTCTCCATGTTTTACAAACCAACTAAATAATTCACTAGTAATATTTAACCAACTTGAAATTTATATTTAATGTACAATTTATGCTTTTGAAAGACTTCAAAAAGTATTCATTTTAATTTGTGGTGGCAAATAGAACACACATTTAAAGTTGTGTAGGTTAGTTTGGAGAACAATGCAATGTTTGGATTTAATCTAATGAAGGACAAGGACCACAAGATCAGAGATCAATGAGTTTACAGATATTGATAATTTTATAAGCAATATAAATTGAAGTCATTTCAATGGATGAAGATAAATATTGCAATTTTTATCAATTTGAGATAATTAAATATGATGGCCATGATGGCCATATACATATAAAAACTGTGAGTTGTGGCGATTTGTTCAAAGTCAAGGTTAAATTTTATTCTCTTATTACTTAAATTGCACCCACATTAAGTTTCTCGTCATGGCATCACACAAAAAGATTTAGTCGCGGCGCCGCTGAATTTTATAGCCAAGGTCAACATTTTATTCATTCAGGAACTACTTTTATGAGTGAGTGTTTGCCATGTGACTTCAAATCAAGAATAAATATTTTATTGCATGATTTGAGAACGGAAAATAAATTTTTCAACGGAAAATATACATAGTTTCCTTTTGCCTGCATTGTAAAATTTATTCAAAATTAACAAGAATGAAGAGTATGACTGTCATTGCACTAAAGGGAATTTATTTAAATTGTGGTTTTGTGTCCATGTAAAAAAAGTGGATTGGCATTGCAAATTTTGCAATGCAAAATTCCCATCAGAGTTTGTGCAGCTTTTCTTTTATTATTTGTAAATAATTTTTTTCTTATTTGTTTCTATTAAAAAAACATTTTTTGTCTCAAACAATTATTTTATAAAAAAATGACAAAAAAAAGGCTTGATCTCAACTTTTCCTTCAGATGTTCTTCAATTGAGATTCATCCACATTAAAAATGAGTACAAAAAACTGTTTCCATTTTTATTGCTGGGACTTCTTCATCCCAGCCTGGGAGGAAGGTAAAATAAAAAATAATTTGACTCTTTTTGCACATTTTTTTTTCATGATCAAAAATGACAAATATGGCTTCAAATCTGCAAATCAATTTTTTTTTTGACTGACGTGATTTTTTCAAATGCTTTTGTAAATATTTATTTATTAGCATAAGCAAAAATAATTTTGGAATTGACTAAATTTCCTCAATATGTTCATTTCATAACACAAAACATTTATGTAAAATTACTTTTGAAAAATTACTATATAAATGCCACAGAATATTTTACAAGAATTTATCAATGTCCTACCTGTTTTAAAAATAGCGCCACTATTTGAAATTTTTAGCCAAATAAATAATAATTAATTAAAAATATTAAAAACGTTCCATGTTTTACCTGCCTCTAGTCAGTCTTTGTCTTTGTTTAATTGGCGTACATAGCCAAGTAAATAAACATTAAAAAGATAATTTGAGAGTAAACAAAATTAAAATTTTAATTGTAATTTATTTTTTGTAGATGAAGCAAATTGAAAGTCCTATTTTATCATGGAGCCCTCCAGAGACGACAACTGTCGGTAATTGTATTTTATGATAGTCACATGACTAAAATGTTTAAAAATTACCCGGGATTACAGTACTAATTTTTTTTTCAGACGGAAGACCGACTGGGACTACTCCAACGTGTAAGATTTTTTAAAAAAATAAAAACTTTAATTTTGTTTAACTATTATTTTTCAAAAAGTCCCTCCTGATTCTACGCCAGCCATAGTTGTGAGTGGCCAAATTCAGAAACCTTTTGTATTTAATGTTAATTAATACTGTAATTAAAATTGTACAAGCTTAAAACTAAAAGCTACAGTTTTACATGTAAATAAAACTCATTTAAACTTAATTCAAAATCAATTAATTTCCCCAATTTCTATGCATCACGTGAAATTAATGACGTATGTTGTACCTCAAATAAAATTCATCAAAAATTCAACTTCCGGCTTACAGATGACACCCATTTTTTTCATAGACGAAAATTAATATTTAATTTTAGCAGATAGCCCATTAAATTTAACCAGGTTTAGTAAAATTAATAAATATTTCGAATCAGGAAGTAGGAAGTAGAGTAGGCCGACAGAAAATAAATTGAGATTAAAAATAATGTTCAAATTAATGCACTAAATTGTGTTGCATGCTTATCTAATTATTTATTTAAATTTTAAATTCTCATTAGTCAACCATTTTTCACCGTCTGCCCCTCATTTGATTAGATAATTTTTAACTGTCATTTAAAACTCACCAACCTTTTTTTACTCTTTTTCTCCCTTCATTTCCCAGTTCCCAATTTTTGTGAACCATTTTCAAAATGGAAAATAATTCCAAAATAATTGAAAAACCGCCAATTGAGATGCCACCATCTCCTTCCGCGGATACTTCGCATGACCCTCAATTTGTTTTTCCCGGTTTTGATAAATTTGAAACTCTTCATTCACCCCCATCACCCCCTTGGTCATGCGCCATTCCTACAGCAAGTTGTTTGGATTTACTCATCTGCATTTTATGGCAAACTGAACAATTTACCCTTGAAAAAATGGAGACGATTGGTAAGTTTAAATATTATTTTGTTAATTGCCGCCATTTTTTAAAATTCAAATTTCCCTCCTTAAATTAGGTTTAAGCCGAAACTCTTCCGCCTTTCGTTTTTTGGATGCCGAGCAACGCCCTCTACTCTCCGTAATTCACATTCCAGGTCCGCGCGTGCGGAAAGGTGAAGGGAATAAAAATGAATTTGCAAAAATGGAAGATGAGATTCGCTTCTTTGACGCTACGGGGCGTAGTGTACTTTTATTGGGGCGGGAAGAAGGTGGTGGGAAGGTGCGCGGAAAGTTTAAATTAAAATTAGTTAAAATTCTCATTATCTAATTCTGTTTGTAGACACTCAAAGTCTCCTGCGGCGACTTGACCTTGGGCAGGGCGGAAGGATTTACACCCAGCAAGAAATTGGCGGGAAATATTTCAGTGAAAAATTCAAAAGGACACAAAATATTTCAAATTCTGCCCAGTAAAATGGAGGCAGTGGAAGAAGTCGCGTATAAAATTTTGGAAGGGGTTGAAGGAAAACAAAAGGAAATTGGGAGTGTGAGAAGAAAAGATGGAGGTTGTGAACAATTTTTGGGATTGAAATTAAATCCTCATTTAAATGTCCGAAACAAGGCCCTCATTTTGGCTACCATTGTCTCCATTGTAAGTTCAATTTAAAAAGAATTTTTTTTAATTAAAAATCACGGTGACTACATACTGGAGTCTGGAGCCAGAACTTTTTTTGCATTGGGGAAATTTTAATGGAATTTTTTTTAACAGTACGCAAAATACCATGTGGTGACCAATTGGGTGGCGAGCGAAAAGATTGAAACGGTTGGATTAAAAAAACTTAAAAATAGATGGCGGGCTTGGGCAGTCACTTTTGTATTTTTATTTGTGACGATTCTTTTAATTGGTTTATTTTTTATTGTTTTGTGAAGTTTTCTTAAACTTTTTAATAACAAATTCAGTAAATTAATTTGGTTGACATTTTAAAAATTGAAATTTCTTTTTAATTAAACATTTTTTACTAAGCATAATATATTTGTACATATGTTTGTACATTAAGTACAAAGTGCATGTCAATTGATTTAAATTAAATGATAGTATTTTTTGTAACACAAAATAATAATAACAAAAAAAAAGTAATTTAAAACCATTTTTGGGATTATCAATAAAGTACTACTGAGAATGTATTGAAATATTTTTCCATAATAAAAAAAATTGCCCAAAATTTTTACTGAAATGTTATTTAGTCCATATAGAGTCACCGTCATCAAAAAATTAACGGTAGTTTAAATTTAAATACAAAATTAGAAATAAAACCAACCCCCTATTTTTGGTTGGCTGTTACAATTAGGGGACAAAAAATTTATAAAAAAAAAGTCTCACTACATGAACTAGACGCCAATCAAGACAGGTTTATATGCAAGTTGTATACAAAATAGTCTAATTATTTAACATATTTAATTATTAAATACACGAATACACCTGTCGATTGTCTAACAAATAAAAAAAATTCTATAACAAAAGGAAAAGGTCAAATAAATTATTTTTTCATTAGCTTCAAGTCTTAATTATACATTTTTTTATCAATCAAAAAACAATAACTTCCCTCTTACAATTATCTCATTTTTTAAATAAAACTAGTCAAAATGGATATAAGTCAATTTGAATTTACCACCACACAGCTAATTTACATTTAACTTGTATGGCCCGCTTAAAATCAAAATGACTCAACTCCATATTTCTCCCATGCCAGCTAACTTGCCTTTAATTCTTTTCATTTAAATTGCAATCCCAGCCAACACAATAAAATATGGCTGGTTAATTGCCATTAATTTTTATTTATTTTGTTCAAGCTTTCAACTTGAAAAAGATTAGGTCAATTTTAAAATAATTTCAAAAAAATGAATAAAGTTCACACGGTCCAATTTAAATAAAAAAAAATTCGTCTCTTTGCCTTCAACAATTCAACACTAACACTACCTTAGCTAATTAACTTTTGTCTTGTTTTTTTTAAATGTAGTTTAATCCGTGTGAATTTAACACATTGTACATTGAGTCATAAGTTATGTCAAAAAGATAATAAAAATATTTTTTGATGTGCTTTATCTCTGATGAGAAATATTCCCATTGACTTGTAAAAGTAAAAGGAAAAAAATGGGGAAATTGTTTCAACTTTTTATTTTTAATTTTACAATTAAACAACCAAATTTTCCATGTAGAGTGAGGCCAACACAAGAAGGATAAAGGTGATTAATATCAATTTTACATTTTTAGTTTGTTAAATTTCACTTGAAGCGACAGTTCATTTTTTACAAGTGTCTCCAAAAATGTTTTAAATATTTTTTTAAAAAAAATTAAAATTGTGATTTAAAAAATAAAATGGATAGAAATATTGAACATTTAATAGCACTGTTAGTTTTAATTGGAGGATTTTTAAGTATTGGTGCTTTAGACATTAAAGAAATTGGGGAATTAGAAGATGTGGAAAATTTAATTATTCCAACGACGACGACGAGTCCAAATTTACAAGAAAATGATCAAGAAAGTTTAACTACGACTCAGACGCCTCAAATTTTTGAAGAAATTGACGTCGTCCGATTAGCCAATAGCAGTGATGCCGACGAAAATGTAAGGCCAAAAATATTTTGACAAAATGGGCCAAGTCTTTGGTGAAAGGCCCAGGGTCATGTTTCAAATTAAAATTGTGGCTTGGGCCATTTAATTAATTTTGGCCATTTTGTCTTTGCAATTTAAAATAAAATAAATTTATAGGAAATTAATTATTGTGGTCAAGATTTTAATTGTAAATTAATTAAATGTTAATTTAAAAGGACATTCAATCGTATTTGCATAAACATGCACCATTTGAAGGAGTGGGCACATGGGAGGCTCCCGTTGAAATTAGAAAAAATTTCCCATATTATTTAAGTGGTAAGTTTTTTTTTATATTGTCTGCTGCACATGCAGTCTATCCGGTTTAACTTGTTCCGTTAATTCCCACACAAAAAAAAACAGTTTTTTTGTGAAATTAACTTACAAGCTAATTTTATTTTGATCGTTATCTTTTAAATGTGTTGATCATTTTTTTATAGGATACGATTCAGAAAACAGACCAAGTAAGTTTACATTTAATTTACACTTGATGTGAATTATTCCGTGTTGACAATTTAATTCCTTTTATATGAGAAATTATTATAAAACAACTTTTTGCATGGCTTTTGTCAAAATTTAATTAATTTTTTAATTAACATGAAATTTAATATTTAAATTGTTTCTGTCAGTCTGGGTCATTGAAGGGGGACGCGTAAGACTAAATTTTAATTTATATTTATGTACAAAATAATTTATTAATTTTATTAATTTAAATTTTACTAACACAAAAATTTTGAAGTGGAATTTAAGGAAAATTGTGGAACAAGGACAGGAAATCATGGACATTTTTGAAAAGTTAGTTAAACTAACTTGTGTAGTTTTTCGACAATTAAAATTAATTTAAATTTAAATTAACTCACTCAATTTTAACTTAAAATTTCAGATTCGCCCGTCAAGGTTTCTGGCGTGCCAGAAAGGCCATTAAAGAAAAGTAATGTATTTAATTTTAAGTAAATTAATTTTGACTTTGATGACCTCACTAAATTTAAATTTTTGACCTGCAGGTCAACGCCTGAATTCCCAGTGGAAGATGACATAGTCATTGTTGACTTTGAAGGTCTTGATCTAGTTCAAGTGGCTCACGTGCCTAGTAAGTTCCCCCAAAAAGACGAGATAAATTTTTAATTAATTTACCTTAAAATTAATTATAATTAAATTCCCCAGGTGTGGCGTTCCTCCTAAACTTGGCTCAAAAAATTCGTCAAGACGTAATGGACACCCTGTATCAAGGGATAGTGGTCAACACAAATTCAGTCGCACTCTCCTTAATTAATATTGGTCGACCCATCCTTGGCCCAATAATTTCAAAAGCTCAAATATTTGGAACAAATCCCGCCAAATGGAAACCCCACGTGTTAAAATTATGTCCCAAAGAATCCATTCCTCCTTGGTACGGTGGGAATCAGAATTTTGTCCCGATTCAAGTTTTTGGTTAATGAAACTAAACGGCCAGTAAATTAATTTTAATTTTTAATGAGAATTACTAAAAAAGTACTTTTTGCACATTTGTACAGTTTTAGTTTGACTCCAATTTATGCAATAATTTATTTTAATTTCAATTAACACTTAAATGCCTGAAAATTACCTTCAATTTGATCAAATTTTTGGGGTCAAGGGGTCAACTTGCTTGTTAGTCAATTCTAATTAAGAGGTCGAAGTCTTAAGCACAATTAAATGATTTAATTTTAAACTATTTCTACAATCAAAAATAATTTCATGTTAATTTGACGGGCTAATGAGTCAAATTGAAGACTTGATTTTGTGAAAAAATAAAAGAATTTATATTTTTAAAATCGTTTACAAAACGACAAACTAAAAATGGCGTCATTTTTATTTATATCCCGATCACTGACCTGAATAAATGAAAAATTGATGGACAAAATAAATAGAAAGAATTAATTTCATAGATAAAATAATTTTATCATTTATTTATCAACAACCCATTTAGTTAACTACAGTTTGTAAATTGTAGTCTACAGGCGTCACGAGCTGTACCTAAAATTAGTTTATTTAATGAGCCAAAAGCCGGAAGTACAATTAAAACACGCATTTAAAATTATTTAACTTAATGATAAGTCTTAGTCAACATTTTACACTCATACATATTTTAAACTTTAGTTCAGTTAGTCTATTAAATTTTAATTGGAATTGAAATGCAAAAAATTAAATTGAATATTGACTGGAATTTATTTAAAATTTTAATAACATTAATTTCAATTATTTTAATTATTGAGGTCCAACTCGACACAATTAACAATTCTGCACCTGCACCCAAACTTTTCATTGGGGGTCAATGGGGTGACCCGGTCATCCAGTGTAGGGGTCAAAACATTGAAAATTTGTGGGCTGTTTCTTGTAATTCCTGGACGGACTGTCAAGATAAAATAAATTGTGTTGAATTTGGTGTAATTAACTAATTAAAATTTAATTAATTAAAAATTAAACTTAATTTTATTGTCTAAAGGAATGTCAGGAGGGTACTATCCTCCAGATGGGGCAGCAGGCAACTGTTCATTGGACATTGACAAGGAAAGTGAAAATTGTTTGACCTTGACCTTTCAAAATTGAGAAGACCCTTCAGGTTTAATAAAATGTAATGGGAGTGACGGCGCCATCTATGACCATTATTATATTGGCATTGATGAAAAATGTGAGTCATTTCAAAGGGCCCGCTATTTGTCAAAAATTGTGTAATTTTGAATTTTTAAAAACCCGCAGATAGACTTTTATCAGAGGGAAGGTCGGAATGGATGATTTCGGCGGGAATTCAAATTCAGTCTCACCCGCCATTTGTACCCGGGACAGGACAAGATTTGATTATTTACACCAACGAGGAAATTCAATTTGATTGTGACGCCGTCAAAATTTTGAATGGTCATGATCGTGTTAGAATGACGGGGATTTTTTTAAATGGAAGCACAATTAATCTTGGTAATTAAACTATAAAATATTATTTTGAAATAATAATTATTGTCAATTAATTTCAAAAACAATAATTGTGACAGAACACTTGGGAGTGGAGGATTATTATTACAAATGGAAGGTCAATAAAATTAAATTCAAACCCCCATTGGGGCTCTCAACCATTAAATGTGACACCCGCTTTAATTCAACTACCACCCTCACCACCATCTTTAATTTTACCACTTTGGGCAAGTTTACAATTTTTACGTGCCATCTATTTGAAAATTTAAATGTACTTTCACCATTTTAAATTAATTTTTGCGCCCTTAATATTGCAGAGCCTACCAACCCCACCATTTTGACTGACAGGAAGCGGGAGAATGTGAAAAAACTGGTGGGTGATGAAAACGTCAAACTTGAATGTAATTTTAGCGGGAGTCCAGCCACTGTCACGTGGTTTCACAATGCTCAAGTATTTGAAAATATCTTCAATTTCTTAAAATTAATTATTGTGCCCTCAAATTAGTTAATCGTCGACGACAATTGGTCGTTTGAAATTTTTTTGATGAAGAAAGTCATCAATTCTTCATACACAAAATCCCGCGTTGCTTACGGAGAGATAAGAGCGGGGACTTTAAAATTCCTTGGAATTCAAGAACATGATCATGGTGACTACAAATGTGTTGTCTCAAATGACTTTGGGTCAGATTCAAAAATTTTCCATGTTGACGTCTGCACTCAAAGTGATCCCAATGACCTCGATTTCATCTGTCCTACAGAATTGGGTCAGTAAGTGACACATGCCACGCCTACAATTTTTAATTTTTTTGCAAATTTTATCACGTGATGATTATTCTTTTGCAAACGAATGGTAGACCTTGAAGACACAACAAAAGAAACCAAGGATATCTGGACAATAATAGGAGCTGTCCTTGGATGCATTTTATCCATCATTTTGATTGCCGTTGGTTTATTTTTAATCCGCAAAGGGAATTTATTTACAAAAGTAAAATCAAAGCCGGGCACACCATGGGCGTCAAGTTGGCAGCCAGCAACCTAAAACGTCAAGTCAGCAGCCATTTTGTCCTGATTGTCCTGACCACACAGGTAGACCAAATCGAGCATGGCGATCACGATGCACTACTCAGGACAACCCTAGGACGCCATCTTGTGGCAGATAGCGGCCAATGAGACATGTGCTTGATTGTCTTTTGTCCTGGGCTTGTCCTGATTGTCCTGAGGGTAGGGGATGACTAAATCGACTACGCGCTTTCCAATGGACCGGGTGCCGCGCCCAGGACAAAGCGCCATCTGGCTGTTCTGTTCAGCAACCATCTTTAATTTAAAATTAATAATTTTTAATATTTGCTGAAATGTTTTTCGAAATGGCTATTGGGGGTAATAAGACATTCATGAAAAAAGGTTCTAAGATTGACCTGCCCGCCGCGCAGCGCAATCTCAGTGTCACAGCGACCAAATTCCCTGTCACTGTCTGGGATGAGTGTTCCCCATGACTTGACTAAATTGATGATGCTCTTTCGAATAGACTTTGTCACATGTCTGTTCTGCGACGCCATCTTGGTTCGCCCTATTCTTTAGGTTGGAAAACCATTTAGGCTACATGACAAGACAAAATAAACAGGAGGTCATTAGAACAAGTGGTCATTAGAACTCAAGGTCTAGAACAAATGACTTTAGTCGATCGCTGTGACACTGAGATTGCGCTGCGCGGCGGGCAGGTCAACCCTAGAACCTTTTTTTATGAATGTATTATTACCCCCAATAGCCATTTCGAAAAACATTTCAGCAAATATTAAAAATTATTAATTTTAAATTAAAGATGGTTGCTGAACAGAACAGCCAGATGGCGCTTTGTCCTGGGCGCGACACCCGGTCCATTGGAAAGCGCGTAGTCGATTTAGTCATCCCATACCCTCAGGACAACCAGGACAAGCCCAGGACAAAAGACAATCAAGCACATGTTTCATTGGCCACTATCTGCCGCAAGATGGCGTCCTATGGTTGTCCTGAGTAGCACATCGTGATTGCCATGTTCGATTTGGTCTACCTGTGTGGTCAGGACAATCAGGCTGACTTGACGTTTTAGGCTGCTGGCTGCCATCTCCCTCCGCAAGATGACGTCATCACCAGTCTCCCTCAATGCGAATTACCTTGCAGTCTCTTCACAGGAAGGGTCACCTTCCTAAAATAATTACATGACGTCATTCTTCAATGCCAAAAATCTAACGAGGACATTGACCTTCCTGTATGGTCAACCAAAATGGTGGTCATCGTTGGTTTGGGCGGCATAGAAAAATCCAGCGTGGCGCGCCAATACGCACGAACTTACAATAAAAATGTCGCTTTTGTCAATGCTGACACGAGAGAAAGTGCTAAAAATAGTTTACTGGTGATAGCCCGCCATTTTAAAATTTGTTCATACATTTTGAAAAAAATGACAAAAACTTCACAATTGATGACAAAGATTTTCATTCATTTCTGTGCCTCGACGTTGGCGAGGAAGGAACTAAAAATTCCTTAATTTAATTGTGATTTGCATTGAATCAATTAATGTAATCGTAAAATTCATTCGAACATGTCATTTAATTTAGTGATACGAAGCCCTTGGGTCATTTAATTTATTTAATATGTATTAAATTAGATAATGTAGGTCTTTTGGGACATGGTAGTCACAAAGAGCATGAAGACATTGAATTTGGTCATAGTTTGCATTGGGCCAATTAGAAAAATTATTATTTCGGCTTAGTTAATTTGAAATATATTTCAAAAACATTATCAAAATTTTTGACCATCAAAATACGGGGAATTTCTATCAAGTGGTAGAGTTGGCCTTAAAATTACAAACTTTTATGGACCATTTATGGGCCAATGAACATGCAATGACTGTGGGGAACTAATTCAATTAAAATCATTTCCATTTCAATAAATTTATTCAGTTAATTTCCAGTTTACTGTCATCTTATATACCAAGACAGAATAATGAGCTGACACATAAAAATGAATATATTTTTGGGATAAATACAAATGTCAAAAATTGGTGTGGAAAAATAATTTAATTCTTTGCGGAGGTCAACTTGAGGGGTCATGTTAGGCTTGAACCGCTTTTATTATTTTTTACATGAATATTTCATAATTGTTTCATCTTGAATAATAATGCATGTAATTATACGTATTACACATTAACTCCATCAAAAATTATTTTTGTGGCCAATAATCAAGTTTCTCCGTTTCAAAAATTTCGTGGAAAGTACGTTTCATGCAGAAAGAGATCATAGTAGACACGACCTCGGTTTTATATTTAGAACATTTTTAATTACTATTTAAACTCTCACACATGGATTGACTCTTTGCCAAAATGCCAACTCAGTAGTTAACTAAAATTCACCAACTAAAGTAAACACCAATTTAATTTAATTTTTATATGTTAATGACAGGCTGTCATCTATCAACTAAAAAATGAAATTATTTTTGACACCCTTCCCTACATTTTATGGGCAGTTTGAAGTTTTCCATTGACCACTGTCCATTATTTTCATCAAAATAGTGGACATTTTATTCCTCTGTAAATAAAAATTAAAAAGTTTTCCATTTATTTTTATCACCCAAGAAAACTTTTTCAAAAACCTTTTTTAATAGAGTTTCGAATCTTACGCCAAAAGCAACAAAAAAATGCTGACAAAAAAAGAAAATAGAATAAATTTCCTCGCCTTTCGTCTTCTCTCCCGTCTCAAGTTTATTCCTGTACAAATTGACCTGACCCGATGTCTCATTCAGCCCTCTAGTGGGTGGTCTTTTCTTGTGTGGAAATTTTATTTTTCTTTGGGTTTCCTCCGTTGCTTATACATGGCAGGGCGTCTGGTCCAATCACAGGTTGACCCCTCCTATTTTCATGAGGGTCACTTCACTCTCCATGTCCTCCTGACCCTCATTTCACTCCATTCATTTTACATGTATGTCATTCTTTTTATTCTCCGAATGGACACCAATGTCCTCATTTTCAATGACCTTTTCAATGACCAAAAACAAGATGACCGTCCAAATCGTCCCATGTCAAAATTGAGTAATCAAGAAGCCCTCACTGTACAAATTCCTTTTTCTCTTATTATAATTGTCATCACCATAATCACTTTGTTGACCCTTGACCCCACTAGAATTCAATTAATTTATTCGGCACTGCCATTGAGTTATCAAAATTCCGATGTTTTTATTGGCTGCATGATTTTGGAGGGATTTTTCATGGCTTTCGAAGTGGCCATCCCGTTTTATATGGTCATTTGTCAACTCTTGTCTTTTCAAAAAATTGATGCTGAATTAGAGTCTCTGGGTCAAAGTTTAAGGTCAGTTTTTAAATTTAATAATTTGAATTGCAATTAATTTTAATTTAATTTTTTTTGTAGAAAATCAACGACAATATTGTCAGAGGATGTGAGTGGAATTTTGAAGAGGATGAGAAAATTGGTGACATTCATTCATTTATTTAATAATTGTCATTCTTTTATTGTGTTTAGTTTTAAATTATTTTCAATGGCTTTGTGTGTCTTCTGTACATTTTCTGCATTGGTTCAATTTCATGTAAATGAGTCGTTAGCTTTATTAAATTTATTTATTTCTCTAAATGTTGCCTTTCAATTTGCAACAACATTTAAAACAGCTTTTGCTATTCCTCATCGTCTCTACAATTTGAAGAATGAATTGGAGGTCATTGTCATGTCAGGTTTGTTAGTGAGGAATCAAAATATTAAAAGGATGACGAGAGGATTGCCAATTGTTGGAATTCAGGTGGGGGATTTTCATGTCATGGAACGAATTTCGACCCTCAAATTTCTCGATTTTTGTGTCACTCAAGTTGTTGGATTACTCATTAGTTTTAGCTAAATATTTGCATAGTTTATTGTGGTAAATATTTTAATTAGTATTTAATGGTCAAAAGTCAATATTATTTTATTGGTTTGTAATGTATGTACATATGTTAAAAATAATAATAAAATTAAATTCATTTTGTTTGACGTGTCAGAATTTTCTGGCTGTATTATCATAAAATTATTATGAAACTTCATTCTGGTTGTGGTGAGTCTTGACGTGGACTTGGAGATTGCTCCGTTGATGACATTGATAAGAGCATTGGGAACAACCAAATGGTTTCTCTGCTTGGTGTGTCACCATGTGTCTCTTCAAATTGCTTACCAGTCCAAATGTTTTGTGGCAGGAGGGGCACTCGTGATTCTTCTCCCCCGTGTGCAACACTCCATGCAATTTTAATTTTCGACTAGTCACTGCCGAATAGGGGCAGCCCTTGACGGGACATTTGTAGGGTTTTTCTCCCGTATGACCCCTCATGTGCCTTCCAAGGCCACTGTTTGTAGTACAACAAAAGGGGCAGAGGGTACACTTGTAGGGTTTTTCTCCAGTGTGCCTTCTCATGTGGCTGTCAAGGCTGTGCTTTTGAGAAAATGATTGGTGGCAATATTGGCAAGTAAAGGGGGTTTCTCCAGTATGAATCCTCATGTGAATAACCAGGTTTCCTTTCTGGTGGGTGGTGAAGGGGCAATTGGGAAAAGTGCACCCATGGTGCTTCTCCACACTGTGAATTATCATGTGTCTATTGAGGTCTCCTTGAGATTTTGTTTTGTAGGGACAGAGGGTGCAAATGAAGGGGTTGTCATTTGAGTGAACATTTATTTGATGCTGCTTCACACTGATTTTGTGACTCGTTCTGAATGGACACTGGGGGCACTTGAAGGGCTTGGTTCTATTCTTTTCCATTTTTCTACGAAAAAAACCAAATTTTAATTCTGTTATTCAAATGACTGCACAGAGCAGAAAATACAAAGAAACAATTTAATGTACAAGTTATAAAATTTTCAATTTCACTAATTAATACCTGATAACCAATTATACAGTTGTACAGTTGATCACAATAAAATTATATTCACTCGCCGAAACATAAATCTAATTATTGGAGTACATTATTAGTCAGAAAGCTTAACAATTAATTGGTTTTAAAGGCTCTACCATTTAAGTCCATAGCATAGCTCACCTGAAAAAGGGTGGGGTATTTAAAAATTAAATAATGCTTTCTAGCTAAGAGTCTTAATTATTCAACCTGACTTGTTCGTCCCTTGAGAGTCTCAAGTTGAGACAGAAATGAGGCACAAAAAGAAAATATAAGCAGTGTTGGCTGTCCGTTTTGTCCGTCCGTCCAAAATGGACGGACAAAATGGACAAAACTGGACAAAACTGACTTTGACCTGCTCTAAAGATCAAATCATTATAGATACTGACATTTAGTCAAAGACAAAGTTGTTCAGAGTCTATAACTCTACAACTCTGTCTTTTGTCTGATTTTAAAAATCACAATTCTACATATTAAAGAGGCCTTTCAAAGTCGTTTACTAAGAGTCAACAGGTAGGTCGTAAAATATTGGAGGTCTTTCTATTATGTTGAAGAGGTCAAGTTACATCTATTAACTATTTTTAACAAGTAATAATTAAACGGAAGGAAAATGAGAGACGTTTTCAATGTTGATGTGTGCCTTTGACGTCCGCTCTATACCCTTTTGCCCATTTTGGACGTTTTGTCCATTTTGTCCACTGGACAGTTAATTTAGTTTTGGACGGACAAAACCCCAACACTGAATATAAGTATCAATTCTGTGCACCCTCCATTTGGTCACACCTTTCACCTTTATTTTTGACCCTTGAGAAAAGCTCCAGGTTCATTCCAAGAAGGTCCAGAGAATTGCAGTATTTTTTAAATTAGCTTCAAGTCGGCCACTGTCGAAGGACCCCTTAAAATTCAGGTTGAAAACAGGCCCTTCATTTCCTTGTAGTTGTCCCATGAAACCCTTTTTGTCGGCTGTTAAAAACCAAAAGGAATATCACAGTGAGACATCTGAGTTTATTAAGCGGCTCAGATCTTGCATATAAAATGTCAGCCTAAATATATTTTCAGATGGCTTAGGGACCATCTGAAAAGACCCAATAAAAAGTCAATTGAATTGCCTCAAGACTCAATTCTATGTCTTCTTTATAATTTCTATTGGATTTAGTTTATTGACAGATGCTAATAAATCTTCAATAATAATTTAATTCACTTATTTCCTCATGTCATTTGCACATACATTGTGAATTTTAATTTAATTGTCGATTAAACAGAGAAAACGAAAAAGAGAAAAGAGCCCTTGTAGAAGCAAATCTGAGATGGTCTCGAGATCCTTGAATCTTTGAATTGTGAAAAGGCACGGACGGAAAAAAAATTTCTCTCAATTTCTCTGTTTTTTAAAAAAAGTTTTTTTGACAATTAAATTTAATTGTATTTTGTTAAATAGAGTCATGTAGTCCATCAAAAAAATTGTACATAATGACTTCCAAGTGTCTAATTTGTATGGTCAATATAAAACCTGACCTTGTGACGACCCATAGCGAAGAAAATTGTGAGAAAATCTTCAAAATATTTTGTAAATTTTTTTGTCGTGAATTAAATTGTCATCTTGAAAAACAAATTGTCCCATTTTGTCAAAAATGTCATCAAATTATGGTCACTCTTTTTACTCTGGATGAGGAGGTGGAGATTGCTGTCAAGAAAATTAAACAAATAGTTGGAAATGTTACAAAAGAAATTATCGAGTCAGGTTTTCAAGGAGAAAATCATCATCATCAAAATAATTGTGATATTCATTTACAAACTCAAGCAAATTTAACAGCCAACAGTAGTCAAGATGATGCTTCTACTTTATTTAAAAGAGTTGATGAAATTCGTGACACAATTTTGAAAAGTAAGCCAGCCATAAAATTATTTGTCAGTTTTACTCTTGATGTCGTTTAAAATTAATTTTTTATTTCTTTTTTTTGTATACTTGCAGAGTATCGTCCAGCTATTGTTTTAAATGATTTAAATAGTCAAATTCCAATTACTCCAGATGAAGCAAGTTTGTTGAAATCTGAAGATGAAGCTTTATCTTTTGACCAAAGTCTCAACTCATCTCCAAATTCCATAAATTATGATAGTCATGATGATGATTTTGAAATGAAGGAAGAGTCTCCAGAATATTTAAATGAAGATTCTGGTGACAATACAAGTGACTGCATGTACCTTGAAAATGATGACAATCAAGTGACTATAGAACCAATTCTTCCTGACAAAAATGTTGAACCGGAAGTAACACCTGTCGTACCTTGTTCTAATGTACTACAAGTTCCCCGTGAAAAAAGTAGTAGAAACAATTTCTTACTACAATTATTTTAATCATTTTTGCAAGTACCTATATGTAGTATATTTATACAAAGAAGTTAATTGTAAAATGTTGTTGTTGCTAAAAATTTCATCACCCTTTCCTTGTATTATTTTTGTAGAAAGAAAGAGGAGAAATGTGAACAACAAATGCTTCCAATGTGACGTGGGCTTTCCAACTCATGAACATCTCAAGGGTCATATCAGAGAAGTTCATAAAAGTATGTGAAAAAATATATGCGATGAAACGTTTGTAAAAGTACATACCATAACTATGAGACTACATAAATACTATAAAAATTCTTATTGTTAATTGTAGACACAACAATCTTCATCTGTCAACTGTGTAGAAAAAGATTCAAGAGAGGTACATTTAAAATAATAATTTGAGACAATGGAGTATATTTAAAATATTTTAATATTCATTTAATTACAGAGGGGCACTTCATTCGTCATCAAATAAAAGCCCATCCAGAAGTGCCTTTAAAGGGACAGGTCATACCCTGTGGTCAACACAAATATCTTTATGATGGGCAATGGTTTTATTATGAAAAAGAAGGACAATTTAAATGTCTTGGGTGTGGGCAAGTCAAATTGGATCAAGGGGCTATCGTGAAACATCTCAAGGACCATAATAGTTCAATTGTTCCGCCCCTTCCCGAAGGTATAAAATTTTATATAAAAATTTAATATTACATATAAAATATTAATAATAGTTTTACTAATTTTTGTTCTACCTCACTACACTAAATTGTTGTTATTATTTTTAGATTTAAAATCAAGACAACGTAATGTTCACGGTATGTTCATAATTCAAAATTGTTTTCAAAGTTTGTAGTTTTTCATACTATCATTATCCTTTTAATGTTTAAGGAAAAAATCGTTGCAAAGTTTGTCATAAAAGGATCAAATTTGGTCAAATGGAAGCACATCAGTCTGCAGGGCCATGTCACGAATTTTTGTCAATGAGTAAGTACATTAAATCGTATTCAACAAGTACAACACAAAACATTGTGATGGCGATCATTGTGACAATATTAACATTTATATTATTTTTTGTAGACAAGAAGCTGTCCTGTCCAGTTTGTCAAGTCAGTCTGATGACCTTGGCCGCTTTTAGGATGCACGTGACGACAAAACATTCGGAAATTCCTCTAGACTTGGAGATTGTTGAGTGTGGTTACGGGAATCTTTTGTATAACAAGCGTTGGATTTTTGTCAAAATGGTGGATGACCCCAATTCCTATCAATGTCATCTTTGTGGTAAAAGTGGAATACAGACTGATGGAATAAAAAAACACGTCGAGTCTCATCCAGGTAAATATCTCACAAATATGAAGAAAGTATGCTAAAATAGTAAATGAAATAAAATAAATTTTATTACGAAATTAATTAAATTCATTACTTAATTCTTGCAGGATTCACCTGTTCTATCTGTGGAATACTGTTCAAGTTGAGATCACAAATGACTAATCACAACAGAATGGTTCATCTAGAAATTTATAATTGTCCCATCCTGTTCAACCGGGATCCTGGTCCCACGGAACCTGCCAAATCTCAACCACCAACAGAAACCGGTAAAGAACATTCCTCAAAATTATTACTTTTATTTCTCCAATATTTCCAACAAATTTTTAATGTTCACCTTTGACCGTAGGGAAGAAACCCAAAGAATGTACTTTGGACAAGGCTCGTTATGTGATGACGAGTGAGGGTCAATATTTATACCTAGGGAAGTGGAAATTTGAGAGAGACATGGACCACAAATTTAAATGTACCACCTGCGGACAACAGGCCAGAGCCTATGCAAACTTACGTGGAATTTTATTCCATTTGAGGACCGTTCATGATGGTAAAATTTTAATTAAAAATTTAATTAAGCGTGAATAATGTTAATTTCATCATTTTCTCATTCTGTAGATCCAAAAGGATACAAATTCATGTGTGAAGAGTGCGGGAAAGGGTTTCATGTTAGCAAGTCCCTCAACGAGCACAAAACAGTCCATCTTACTCTACGACCCTTTAAATGTGACCAATGCCCTTCTACATTTAAAACAATGAAACAACTTGGCCTTCATTTTCGGGTCTGTCATAATCCAAATCCTTGGCTTTGTGAGCAATGTCCCAAGATCTTTACAAGTAAACGAAAGTATCAAAATCATTACGCATCCATCCATTCTGACTTGAGGGCCTTCCAGTGTCCAGAGTGTCAAAAGACCTTCAAGCTAAAAAAGACCCTTGAAAAACATAAAAAGACTCACTGGAAAAAGAAGAAACCTGGTGAGGAACTCAATAGGCTACCAGGGACATTGGTCGAGACCGAGACTAAATCAGTGTCAGGGAAGACATTCTTTAGACAAAATTCTACAGATTAAGAGTGCAAATAAAACGGGTTTTAAAAATGTGAGAATGTTAAAAGTTTGAAAATATTGATAAAATTATTGTAAATTACAATTTGTAATATAGAAAATATTTTGTACATTATTTTATATATTTGCGATTATATTATAACTGTATATTTCATAATTTATTTTACAAAATAAAAGTTTTGGATTGTTCTAGACAATTATTATCTTTGTATATGTATTTCAGTGAACCTTTCCAGATTAGAAATGTGAGAAATCCCAATGGACAGAATTTTAAGGACATGCAAAATTATATGCAAAAAATGATAAAAAATGACTAGGACTAAAATGACATCATTTCTAGTTAAATTATAAAAAAAAAAATTATGACGCTGGTACAATTAAAATTTGAGAATCATCACATTCTTTATGAGTCATTTTTTAAAAACCCGTATAATAAATCATATGATTCCTGTGGAATAATTCAACTTGAATCATATTCCAACTTTTTCGGAGAATCCTAAATCTAATCATGCAACACGATGCTGACTTCCTGTGTTCGTAATCTATACGTAATCTCACACCAACAAATCGTTTTGCCAATTTACATTGATCATTGAGTCAACATTTTAAACTGATGCGCCCCATTCTCATTCCAGCTCTGTTGTAGACAATGTCACCAAGGTCAAAGTGTGGTCGTGCAATAATTCTTTACTTAATTTTCATTTTATTTCCACTCCTCACCATCAATTATTTATTTTATGGCCAATCTTACATTGAATTCACAAAATGGACCAGATCAATAAGAGCCACTTTTTCTATTCAACTTTTTGGTCATTTCCATTCAAACGGGTCTCTAAATTATTTTGATGAGGTACAAATATTTTAAAATTCCCTCCAATTTCTTTGTCATCAAAATGATCATTTTTGTAGGTCAACATTCTCACAGAGAATCCACCCGATGGGTGCACCAAAATGAATCCCATGTATGACGGTGGCTCATTCGATGAGGATGAGGACGAGGTGACCCAATGGATTCTTTTAATAAATGACCAAAATTGTCAATTTGAGGTCAAACTCTCCAACGCTGCCAAAGCTGGCTTCACTGCTGTCATTATTTTTAGTCAAGAACCCCAAAAGGCCATTGACAAGTTCAATTTTGCAAAAGGTCAAAAATTAGTGGACCACTACAATCTCAGTGTGTCCTTCATTAGTAGTAAAATGGGCATGTACCTTTATGACGGCCTTGCTTATTATCAAGGGTGAGTTTTTAATTGAGATTAAAATTTTTAATTAATTCTACTCTAATAAATACATTATAGGTATATTTGACTTTAGATTTAAGGTCAAAATAATTGATTCGGAAAGTTTCTTCACTTTTGTGATGCCCGGTTCAGTTTTAAATCCTGTTAATGTACTGTACACAATTATGCAAAATTGTGGACCATTTTGTGGACCCCTTTCTGGAAAATCGTGTACTACACATTCCCTCTTTTTGCGGCCAAAGAGATGTCCTGGGAGGTCAGAATATGGATGCAGTTTTATACATTTGTGACCATTCTTATCATCGTATCGTTTAGAGCCTTTGCAAAGGAACGCCGAAAAATTCGGGTGGCGACTACATGGAAAGAGGACGAGGAAGCTAAGGCCGCTGAGGAGGAACGGAAAAGAATTAAGCGAGAATTTGAACGACGGAGAAAATATTTTGGAGATCAAAGCGAAAAGGAACAGGAACAAAATGCTGATTTGTATATTAAACAAAGAATAGCCGAATGTAAAATTATTATGGGTTTGAGTCCAGACCAAAATTATACTAAAACGAAGATTGAACATGCCTACCGACAATTAGCCCTCACCATGCATCCAGGTGAAATTCATTTTAATGTTACATTTAAATCAATTTAATTATTTATTTAATTATTTATTATAGATAAATTTCAACATTCTGAGGATAAAGAATTTGTGGCAAAGAAAACTGAGGAATTTATTCAATTGAAAGATGCGAGGGATTTCTTGTATGATGTGGCCCCTTTATTTCAGTAAATATTCAGAAATTTTTTGACATGTCAAATATTTATTTCTTGCATGTATTCCAATTGTGTCATTTATAGTCAACGTTATTTTCGATAGCATTTATTTTGTCATTTCTTTAGTGCCAGCAAATAGTTAAATACAAACAATAAACACACTCTAAGAATTGGATGGGTGGGGAGGTGTAGTTTTTACTCTTTATCGAGGGGCGGGTGGTTACACCTAAGAAGA